>CAVNYN010258251.1:0-21414 GCA_963692815.1 Nyctanthes arbor-tristis | reverse complement strand
CTAAAATATTTGAACATATGTATACCACTCATTATTATTTAACTTAGCATGCGCTAAACATTATTAATTGTTGTAACTATCTCAAAATATTCTAGTCAATAGTAAGTGATTGTTTTGATGTAACTATAGCTTGCAAGTTACTGGTGCTTGTGATGTTCCAGTCTTGTAAATCTCCATCCGCCCCAATTATTTAAGCTTATTTGCCTTTTTAACGGAGAAATTATTGTTATTATTATTCTTTTGAAAGACACACAGAAATTATTAATTAGAAAGTAAATTTTAGAAATGATATATACCTCTATTTAATAGGTACTAATTGAAAATAATAGTTGTTACCAGGTATATTAGATAATAATAATTATTTTGATAGAAGAACAAATAAATACTCATCAGTTTAGAAACAAGACTATATAATTAAGAATTAAGATAGATAAAAGGAAATTAAGATGATCTATATAGTACGTGACAGGTGGAAAGTTAGATAACTAATCTGCAAGTATGAATAAATGAGCAACTTCTTTAAACATATGTAATCAACCATAAATATGATTTTAAGTTCATTTTGAGCTCAACCAAACATGATGTCTCAATCTTGCCTCTAATTATTGGCCGCCTTAGCAACAAGTAGGCTTTGTAACAGAGACTAGCTAGCTAGCTACTTAACCCTATTTGCACAAGCTGTTCATATACATCAACATAAAAACACACACAGCACTATCTGATGCACAAGCTGTTCATATACATCAACATAAAAACACACACATCACTATTTGAGGTCTTGGCGTCATACAATCCACTTGGTAAGTGCTGAAATGACACACACACACACACACACAAAAAATATGATATTCAGTATTGTTCATCAATCTTATCAAATATATCTTCAAGTATCCTTGATTTCAGGTTTCTATATTTTCTATTAAAGTGTTTGGCAACCGTAGTGGATTATACTCTGGATTATAATCTGCCACACAGCATCATTTCATTGGTTTCACTTTTTTCAAAAAGTCAAAAATCAAAATTCAAGCTGTAATTTTTTACTTTTTACAAAAAATAACCAATAAAATAATGTCACGTAATATATTATAATCCAACAAATAATCCAAATTCTAACCAAACACTTTGTATATATTACTGTCATGCGTCAAATAATCTACCCAAATCAGACCAAATAAATCTTCTAGACCTTTCAAGTACCTATTTTCTCTATATTATTGTCAAGCATCAAATAGTTTGCCTAGACCCTCATTAATTAAAATCTTTACGAGAAATTCTATGTTATACACTTGTGTGTTGTGTGTGTGTGTGTGTGTGGCAGAACGATTAGGGCCAAATTACTAGGATTCTTGTCACGTACGTATAGAGAGACTTTATAGTAACTTTTGAACTTAGATGATTTGCAGTGTTCTTGGTATTTCTGTTAAGTTATCTCGAAATATAAACTTACTTAAATGGTTAATTACACTTGACATAACTATTAGCTTAATAATTAAATAAATAGAGAAAAATATATAAAAATATACAAGATGCATGTGACATGTAGCTGGATCTTTAATTAAGGTTGATAAGGACTAATGGATTGTGCTCCTTGATAAATAGGCACTATTTTAAGTGCTCAGTTGGTGGATGCAATGTGAAGAAAAGAGTAGAAAGGGATAGGGAGGACCCAAGTTATGTGATTACAAGTTATGAAGGAGTGCACAACCATTAAAAGCCCCAAAATGTGTGGTCTATTGCAATAGCTTATAATGGGTGCTTAGTGGAATCAATCCTCACTCTCTTTTTCTCTTCTTCTGTATCACAATGACTTGTTTACTATAGCAAATTACACAATTTTTAGGATAGACATCGTAATTTTGTATATTGTACTGTGTAATTCGTATATCGGATTACAATCATGATTTGTTCAATAAGATAAATATGTAAATGTGAATTTGATTTGAGTAATTTTTATTTGGAAGTAGAAAGAAAACTGATGGGCTATTCATATAAACATGACAAGATTCATTGTTTTGCTAACATCCTGCTAAATCTATTGTTTTTATAACTTTTCTGTACGTTCTTGTACATATATATGGTCTAATTAAATCTTATTTTACATCAATCAAAAAGAAACTTAAAACTGAAGTTTACATGGGCAAGAGAGTGAAAATAATAGCGGAAAACTTTCGAGTTTCGAAGAATGTTTGTGAATCCAATCCCATTCTAGAACTAACGATTGGTTCTCCTTGTGTAGCATAACGGAGACAAATGTGTCTTTTTCTTTTGGTCCACGGAATTGGTTCCAATCATCAATATATAGAAGCCGCATTGATGCTTAGATGTGAGTTCTTATTAATGAAACAATTAGAAAAATTGAAGTTATAGTCAAAACCCAAAACGAGTATATATTCTGAAAAAATGTGATATAGTATAAAATAGCATTGAGACGACACCATGTGTATGTGTGAAAATGTACAATAAATACTCTCTCCGTCCCACAAAAATAATTCAGTAGTTATTTTCACATAGATTAAGAAACGATAGTTAATATAGTTGAAACACTAAATTTTGCTTTATTTATTTACATATACTCTTATGTCTCATTAATTGTTCGAAATACATTCAATATAATAATTAATTAGGGGCATAAATGAAAAAAAATTAAATACATACTCAATATGGTTAGTGAACTATCTTTTTAAGAAGGATAAAAATAGAATAGTGGATTATCTTTTTGAGATGGAGAAAATAGCAAAAGTGCGTGAAAAGACATAAATTAAAGTGTGAGAGGGTTAATGGATATATAAATGCTTACGAATCTTTACCTTTAGGTACCATTGTTCATGAAACCAACAAAAAATGATTACTCACTATTTACTTAGCTAAACATAAAAGTTCTCTATCCATCATTTTTTTTTTGAATCCCTAAATGGAATCGTACACGTGTTTAACGGAAAATCGACGTGGCAATAACATATCGTTAGATTGTGCGATGTAAGAAAACCATTTTCCAAACGTTTCCTTAGAAACGTCCTTTTTGCCCATACCATAAATTCTCTAAAATTCAAATGCATTCGAAATTCCATAATCAAAACCCTTAAATTCACATCTTCTCGTAATTAACTGTGGATAACATGATTTAATACACCAATAGGAGGCGTCTGAATCCAGTACAATAACAGTATTGAAACATTACAAGGGGATCATGTATATAAGAAGGGGAGTCAAAGTATTGACCAGGGGAGGAACCAACAAAGATGTCGTTAGATTACAGAGATCTTTGGCAGTTGTTATCAACATGATAATAATCATCATCATCACTATTTTTTTTTTTTTTTTGTATTTTGTAAGTTGGGACTAGTAGGCTTTTAAAGCTCCACTCTATCTCAATAGAGGGGTTTAAAATACCCCTACATTTTTATTTAATTCAATATCAAAAAGTTATTACATGAAAGGGGGATTAGGCCAAACCTCCAAGGAAATATACAAGTATATAATAATAATTATTAATTTTTTGATACACTGGGGATATAAAAGGGCAGGTGTGGTTCGAATCTAAGGCCTTCAATTTGAAATGTGATAAACTTAACTACTGTGATACAACTGTTAATAATAATTATTATATTAATAATAATAATGAAAACTTCAATGAGTTAATTTAAGGGTTTTGGTGGTTCGAATTGTGCTCTAATGGTTAAGATGCTTGTTTTTCATATCAGAGGTCTTAAGTTCAAACCACACATGTCCTTCCCTAAATTTCCCTCCCCTTCCCTATATCCCTTGTATAAAATAAATAAGGGTTTTGATTAGGGATTTTCCACCCGGTTGCGTTTGAATTTAGGAATTTTTTGGACAAGAAGGACATTTTTAGCTATAACTTAATTCTGAAGGAGTGTTTGGAAAAAGACTGTTTTCATACTAGGCATAATCTAATCATGTATCAATGCCATGTTAGTTCTCCGTTAGCCAAATGGGCAACTACATTAAAGGATTCAAAGGGAGTAATAGATGGAGAATCGTTTATATAAATAAATGAGTGTATTTTTCGTCTATGTATATATATATATATATATATATTTTATTTTTTTTTTGGGCAGGGGTGTGTCTGGGGGGGTTTAGTAAATGAATAGCTAGTAATCCATTGTAAAGATTAGTAAGTATTTATCTAATTAACTCAAGTGAGAAGTACAAGTTTCAAAACTTAGACCTGCTAAATATCTTTATTTATTATTATTATTTTTTTTTTGAAGAATAGGCGTGATTAATTAATGAGTAGTGCTACTTATCTAGATTGGAGATCTGTCTTCAATTTAGTTGACATTTTTACATTGAAAGATCAGTAAATATTATAAATACATGGAGACATCTACTCACTAGATATCCAACAAGAAAATGTCAAGTGGACTAGTGATTGATCTCTAGTTTAAATAAATAATATTATTCTTAATTAAATGAGCACATATTTGGATATTTTAACCC
This sequence comes from Nyctanthes arbor-tristis, assembly GCA_963692815.1. Classification (NCBI taxonomy): domain Eukaryota; kingdom Viridiplantae; phylum Streptophyta; class Magnoliopsida; order Lamiales; family Oleaceae; genus Nyctanthes; species Nyctanthes arbor-tristis. The sequence continues at coordinate 16,953 of CAVNYN010258251.1, read as the reverse complement.
TAAAAATTACACAATTTCAAAGGGAAAAATTTATACTCCAATAATACCAATCAAGATTCAAGGGCCTACTTTTGTGTTTAGACTCAAATTATACAATAAAATTAGCTCTTGAATATATATATGTAAATTCTTAATTTGGCACACTAAAGATGAGGTAGGTACGCTTTTAAAATACTAAAATTTTTTCCCAATTTCAAGAGTTGTGTGAGCAAATCATGCTACATAACCAAATTTGTAGCACCTCAACAGTCGAAATTTTACTCACATTGCGCGCGAGGGATATGTTAATATATCATATATGAGATCAAACAAATTTTTCATTCGAATGATTCCGTTTCGTCGCGACTCAACTCTCTTCTACCCAGATCACCCTGTCATTTCTGCATATACATGCACAGTGTCCCATCTTTTGTGAGTGTAAAATAATATTGAACAGCCTTGTTTTAAGCTTTCAGATCTTATTTCCTTGTATTTTAAACATTTTTCGCACATGGGGATTCACAATGCTTGATTCTTGAAACCGACTCCTGCTATTGGCCCACTGTCGGTGTGACATGGTTTTGGTTGGAATTCTTTTCTAACGTGCGACGCATTTGAAAGTTTACTTGGTGTGTGAACTTTTTGGTGTTTGAGGAAGGAAATATGTTTTGGAAGGAAAAGGAAAGGGAGAACAATGACAATGGTGGACCTCCTTGCGGGCAAGTCAGAGTGCTTGTTGTTGGAGATTCAGGTAACTCAAATCCTATTGTTTTCAGTTCTACCTCTTCTTTATATACGTGGATTAATTAATTTGTTCAATTGGTAAGGATTGAGGTTGGGACAGGATGAGGTGGTTTATCCTATTGATGTTGTCAATTGAAGCTGGTATTTCCTTGAGGTTGGAGAATTTTAGATGGAAATTTGATGATTTTGCTGTGTCTTAGTAGTAGCTTCCGGTCTGGGATTAAAGAATATTCTATGTCAAGATGGGGACCTAAAGTTTGTTGTATTCGGTGTTGGAGGGTACTATTAACAAAAGGACAAATTATTTGCCTTAGTGTCATCTGTTATTGATCAACTCACTTCACTAAACCCGCCCCATTTGGACAATTTACACTACCGAACATGCCCCACTACACGGTATTATTCTACAATTTAGAAGGAACAATATAGATGAGAAAAGGAAAGTGTGCAATTTTAATTCCACTTTCTTCTGTATTGGAGCTAGAATCACGCGGAAAATGCTGTAGGTGGAAGTCCCATATATTAGAAGACAACTGAAATGACGCTCTGGGTTTATGCTATCAGGATAGAATTCATAGACATCTGGCTAGTTTTGAGGGTAGAAATTGTAATAGAGATCTAAAATAGTGTTGGCCAAGAAGGCTGAATTCACATTGTTTTAGAAGAACATTAGGTTCTGCAGGTCCAAATATATTATTTGGAAATATCATTATTTTGCTAAATGGCTGGCCTGATTATCACTAAGCTGGACAGATATGTTTATCAACTAGGATCCTAGGTGACTGACTGTTCAATTCTTCTAGGTCTAACTGTGCATGATTTCATATTTAATTGATATTGACTTCAAGATAAAACAAAACGTAGATTTGTGAACTCTATTATTGTCCATCATAATCAAATTCTTACAAGTTGGGAAGTGTAGTATAGTGTTCCAATGTAAAGAAAACACAAGGAAGAGAACCTGTAAATTGCACCACCGAATCCCCAACTCTAGCTCCAAGCAAAGATGGATCTTGCGTAAGACACCTGAAAAATGACAAAAAGGTAAAATAGAAAAGACTAAAGCGAGATGAGTGGCCAAGGTAAAAGTTTTTGCAAGATACGGATTATCAACTCTAGGAAAGGGTTGAACGAACTTCCAATAAAATAATTAAATGACTACTTTAATACTCTTTAAGTATGTGTTTTTTCAAAGGCAAACCGAATAGGAATATAATAGAAGGCATATCTGAAGGAGAATGTATATGGACTATTTAGACTGGACTTGGTTTCATTCTTTTATTTACGTTGGAATAGGTTGCATTCCTCATCTATAGGTTCTTTGGAGTGTGTATTATATCATTCTAACTTCAGTTGCAAAAGCCTTAGGTTTGATTGATTTGGCATGAATCTTCCATCAGCGGTATCCTGTGTTTTTTTATTTTCAGTTACCGGTTAGTGACCACTTTATTTTACATTTTAAACCTCCTAAATTTTCAATAATTTTTTAATAAATGGTTGTGATAATTGATAACATACTTGGCTTATTTAATCAATATCTAAAGGGACAAAAGTTTAAATTGCAAAATGCTTGAAGAGACAATACTATCAGATTAGAAATGTGATTTTAGAGTTAATTTGCACAGAGATGGCAGCATACATGAGAACTATGGAGCAACATGAAAAAGATATATTTAGTAGGTACCTGATGCTTCACTTTATGAGCTTGTTCTAGAGAGCTTAATTATAAATCAAAAGCTGATCAACAAGTCAAACTTTAATCCCAACCACATTTTCTCTATAGGAAAAAAATTTTCACACTGTCCAATGATCTTTTTTACATCCCTACAAGAAATTCTCCCAAAAATCAACCTCCAATACATCAGATTTTTCTCAAGCTCCCTTGAAAAAGCTCTATGTTGCCTAAGATATGCAATTTGGAATTGCATGCTACTTACCCTGTGGTTTTGGCATACTGCTGATGAAATATTATCTTTAACATAAAATGAAATAACTTAGTGCATTGTGGTGATATGCTAATTAATAGTTATATGTTACAGAATTATACACTGTAAATAAATAGATTCTGGACAACAACCACTCATATGGGAAGGAATGATGTATATACTGAGTAGAAGGCTTTGTCTGCAATGAGTATGCTTGTAATGTTTACAATATAGGAAGATTATTATGGGTGAACTGTGATAGAAGGTATAGAGAGGAATTTGGTGATATTAGGGAATGGTTTTGATCTCACTGAAATCTAGAAAGAGTAGATTAAGCCTTCTAATGCTTGGGCTAGTGATCAATTAGGATCAATGAAGGGCATGATGTTTACAGTTAAAATGAGTTGTATCCCAGAGAAACAGATGATATATGATGCTTTTAATTCCCTTTATGTTATGTCCATGCAGACCAATAACTGAAAAAAAATTAACACATTCATCTAGTTAGTACAGTTTCTGGATCCTATAATTTTCCTGTAGATGGTTACTCCTAGGTGCAATATTCAAAACATCCCATGCGTTGTTTTGAATATTGCACTCTAAAAATTATGTATTCTAGGAGCCGCTTTTGTGCATCATCAGTGATCAGTGTCTCAGGGATATCATTCAGAAAGCATTTTCTGGAATATTGTCATGTGATTATGTTTTATACTGCCCAGGGGTCAACATTTCAGACAAGTGCAACAGTTCATTTGTCTCTCCACTAGAATGTTTGTTAGTACTCTTTTGGGTTTTCTGGATCAAAGATTTAAAAAGTTGAGTTCTAGTTGTACGGGGTAAAACGTAAAGCCAATATCATTCATTTTACAGAACTCGTTGAACTCTCAATCTTCTTGTAGGAGTTGGTAAAACCTCTCTTGTGCATCTGATTGTAAAAGGTTCTTCCATTGCTCGCCCCTCTCAGACAATTGGCTGCATGGTCAGCGTGAAGGTAAGTCTAGTAAGTTGTTTTTCACAATTGACTAATGGCCAAAACTAGATGTAATCTTTGTTGATATTTTCCAGTTCCTTTAATGCAGCATACTACCTATGGAACTTCTGGTAGCTCCTCACAGAGCATAAAAGGTGATACACAGAGAGAATTTTTTATTGAACTTTGGGATATATCAGGACATGATAGGTATAAAGATTGCCGACCACTGTTCTATTCGCAAATCAATGGTAAATTATGAGTCTGTTGCTTGTTCCAAACTGAATTGTGTTTGGCGCGGGTTTCCATGTAAATTTTTTAACCTGTAATATTCCTGATGAGAATCATTGCTTCCTCTCCTGAACTTTGGTTTTAGGTGTAATCTTTGTTCATGATCTTTCACAAAAGAGGACTAAGACAAGCTTGCAGAAATGGGCAGCTGAGATTTCAGTGGGTGGAACATTCGCAGCTCCATTAGCATCTGGAGGTCTAGGTGGCCTTCCTGTTCCTTATATTGTTATCGGTAACAAAGCAGATATTGCTGCAAAAGAGAATACAAGAGGAAGCAGCGGAAATCTCGTTGATGCAGCTCGCCAGTGGGTTGAGAAGCAAGGACTACTTCCATCAAGCGAGGAACTTCCGCTGAAGGAGAGTTTCCCAAGCAGTGGTGGCCTTCTAGCAGTAAGAATAAGATTGATTTGCCTTCTAGCAGTAAGAATAAGATTGATTTTGACGTTATTTGGTCATCAGTGTGAACATTGTTGGTACAGAAATTCCTCTGCTAAAACTACATCAGGGGCTAAAAGATACTTTAGGTCAAAGTGGTTCAAGTCTGACTTACATGGATAGCATATTTGGTAGAGAACATTGGATACTGTTGGATTTTGTTCATTATATTGTCTAGTTTTTTTCCCAACACCACAATGCAGGAAGGGTAAGAAAAGAGTTGATTAGTTTTTAATGTTGTATATTTTTCCTCGCATACAAAAAGTTACCTTTGTTCATGTTGTAATAATAACATAAATGGTTTTAAGTTCAATCTTAGGTTCTATGATTAGTTTTTGGTAATCAACTTGGCTATGATGATGTCTTTGCACAATCTAATTGCAATAGATTTTGTCCAACCACTGATCCTTTTATTGTTGGAGTTTAGTTTTGCTTCCTTTCGCACTGCAATCCTGTTGCTTTGACTTGCTGGTTCTCAATCTGAAGACAATCTCTCTCCTTGTTGAATGTTTGCTTTTGTTTCCTCTTTCCCGTTAGGCTTGTGTCTTTGGGCTTTGATTATTTTTCCCCTTGTTTTATTGTTGGAGTCTTTGTCTTTATTCTCTGTCTTTTGTTTTCTTTGACTCCAACAAGTCCAGTGGGCCTTGTGCTCTTTGTATTTCAGTTGAGTTCTTTTCCTCAATGTTTGGCAATAAGATTCTATCTTTAATTTAAAAACAAAAAATCTAATTGCAATAGAGTGAGACAGCTTATCTTGTGTATCCTTTCGTTAGATTAACCTAAGAGTTGTCCTTTGATTGGTACAGGCTGCTAAAGAAGCCAGATATGACAAAGAAGCAGTGATTAAATTTTTCCGAATGGTCGGTGTTTTTTCTACTCATAGACATACAACTGAACTTTGATTTGTTTATGAGACTCTGGTCTAAATTTTCTGCATATTTTGTGCAGTTGATTCGGCGAAGATATTTTTCAGATGAATTGCCTGGCGCAAGCCCTTGGTCTATCTCTATTCACAGGCCACTTGGACAATCAAGTGAAATTTCAAGTGATGGGGATCAGCAGAACAATAACTCCAGGTATGAGAGGGAAAACAATGCCGGAGAATCTTGTGGTATATTCTTTAGTAAAAGCTTGTAAATTGGTCTTACATATTATGATGTAACGATTCCTTGCCAATATTTTTCTGCTTTTACCGCTCCTAGCACTCCAAAAATATAGTTGGCTATTCTTTGGCTGTACATTATTTCCTTGATATCATGTGTTTATTGGGAACAAAATGCTCTTTCTTGTTATCACTGTTCTTTTTCTTTTTCTTGTTCTTTTTTTCGGTTTCCTTTTTCTTTTAAATATACACCGCTCTCAGTTGTATTAATATAATAAATAAATAAATAATGTGATCTGTCCCCTGAATGAAAATTAAGGAATTGCCATATCCTCAAATAAGGAAGTAAATGATAAGAAAAATGTGATTTGTCATGCTCCTTGAGACCATGCTCCCAGTGTAGAATCTGTCTTGTCCTAAGAACTTGAATTTCTATTCACTGCTGATGGGGAAGACATAAAATCATGATCTTCAGTGTTAATTGATTTACAGAAGCATGAAATTTCTAAAATACAAACGTCTGGAAGGCTAGAGTACCTGGTTTGGTTATTTTGTGCCCGTCTTAATATGCATCTTCTCTCTATTGCAGTTTTAGCGGCGAACCTTACAAGTACAACATGCTTCCTCCCCTACCGGCTCAGTACAACCTGACACCACCTCCCACACTATATCCGCAGAAGCCAACGTCGACCCCCGACAATTATAATATCCCACGATTTGCACTGACAGGCTACCAAGAGATATGTAGTGCGAGATCAAAGCTTACAGATATTAATGTATGAAGATCTCAATATTTGTTCAGTTGACTGAATGTCTCATGGACATATTGAAAAGGTATGCTGTTTTCCGAGATGAACTGTTCCATTCATTTTTTGAGCCCCATCAATGCTTTCTAATTAGTATGTGTTAAACTCTGTAAAATTTACTTGTTTATAACCTGGAAGGAGCACCATGCATTTGTTTCCTTTGATTTTCTGCAGTTCTTCGTTTACTGTGTCTTGGTAGATTAATATGATGACTTGGATCTCTTTAATCTAGACAAATTAGTGAATTATTATGCATCTTGATGATATAATATTGCCAACAACCTTGTACCTACAAACAATTCTTAATAGAGAACTACTAAATATTCTTACCGGTCCCACTGTCCAATCATAATGTGCCAGCCAATTAACATGTAATAATATGAAGGGAGAGACGGCAATAAGAAGGTAGGTGATTTTTTTTTTTTTAAACAAATAAATTGGTTGGCTGAGACATGACTTATGGGAGATGTTTTTCTTTGTTCTTTAATGGTTTCCCCTTTGCAGGTTCATGTATAATGGTTTTCATTGTCTTTCAATTTATGGTATAAAATAATTGTAATGAAATAAGATCATTGATTAATCATGATGGTATATCTTCTTTATTCTATTCACTTACCAATTTAAAGGATGATGATTGAACATTCCAATCATTTTATTAGTCTTTGTTTTTATTTAGAAGTTTAAATATTTTATTTTATTTTTAACAATATTAGGCAGGTATTATTGTGCAGCAAAGCATCTATACAACTTTACAGTTCACTGATTTTTTCCCTTCACATATGACTAATTACCTACGGAGCCTATATTGGTTCGAGGTGTCTATATATGCAACATTTGATTTGAAAGAAAAGTGATGAGTCTCAGTATTTTGTACAAGTGGGAAAAAGTGATAAACAACGGAACCGTGTTAGTTCTATTGAAAGACTTGCACAAATGACAACCTCTTTCGGAGGGCCTAACCTTAATACGATACTACAACTCATTAGACTCAAATTAGAAGTTCATTTTTGTTTAAAGCTCAAATGAGCGTTTGAAATCAAGGTTAATATTCCCAAAATTACACTTTGATATATGGTTATGAAGAATGCAAAACTTCACCATGATCAAACAGTATATACAAAAGTTTGTACCACGTCTCTTAAAGTAAATAATCAACTCTACGATTCTCTTCGGATAATAATGCTATTTATAATACTAGTAAGTAATGATCACCATACTGAGCAATATCACTATTTAACCAATAAATGAGGAGCTCCACTAATAAGTTGCATGACCTTGTATGTCACTGGAACTATATATACACAGGTAATCATCACTGTATTGGTGACAAAATAGCGTTATTTTGTACGTGCCTCTTTAGTTTAACGGAGTGGACAAAACCAAACAAATAATTTATGCAAAGTGGATTGCGAACTATATATTATTAATCGAATTGCCCTTTTCTGATGAGGGCTGGCTTTTCTTGTCTTTTTCCTTCTCCATTAATACAAAAGATTCTTTCTTGTCTTTGAGAAATCACAGCTAGTACAAAGCTTGAAAAGGGCAAACTCCAGTTGGAGATAATAAGCCAAACCGTGTGGGATATGTTATATAATATTTACACTTACACTACGTGTGCTGTCATCTTTCTGTAGCCTGCCACTATCTCCACATATATAACTCTCTTTCTGGGTTTTCTCTTTCAACTCTAAATTCCATTCTCCAATATTTACATTGTTCAAAATCAAGAAATTTGAAGTGTCATCCTATCAGTTAGTCCATTTGTGCGGAAGAAAGGGTCTGTTTCTTTCCAAGAAAATCCAAGACTTGTTGATTAAATGGAAGAGCGCAAGGAGGTAAAGAAAAACTTTGTATAATCTTTTTATATGATCGCGAATGAGTGTAAAACATTCGGTTTTTTCTTTGCAGACGAATGCAGCATGGCTATCAGTCCCCCAGTTTGGGGACTGGGATCAAAAGGGAGCGTTGCCCGACTACTCTATGGATTTCTCAAAACTTAGAGAGATGAGGAAACAGAACAAGAGGGTGGATGCATCAAGAGCCAGTATTGGGAACGAGGAAGAGCTCATCCCTTCAAACACCAAAAATTCGATTCCTGCTCGTAATGATCATTTCCGTCCTTACAACTATCACCCGAACCATTCTCCCACGGTAAGTTCACTCGTCTCTTGATCATGTAATATCAACCTTAGGAACGACCAAAATTTGATTAAATTCCATGGGAATTCTGTGGTACTTACTGGGAAGGAGAAGCATCTTCAGCTATTTCAACTGCTGTGTCAAGGCATGATGGAGCATTTGGATGCAATTTTAAATATTTTGCATTAATTAATGATGTAACACGACCATGAAATCGCCGCGAACTAGAAGATGGGATTTATTGATGCATTTGTGACTCTTCCTTTTTTTCTTTTTGGTGTTGTGTGTGTGTGTGTTTTGGGGTCTTTTTTGTGTGTGTGTGTGTGTGTGTGTGTGTGTGTATATATATGGCACTAGCCTCCATTGGACATAATTCTATATGCATGTGTACTCCTTATATTATTGAATTGAGATAAAGGGGTTTGTACTAGTACGTTGAAAAAAAAATCAAATCAAATCATGTCAAAATCTAAGGGTCATTTCTCAACCAATTACAATGTAGATGAATTATAATATTTGGTATTATTTTTCAAAATTGACACACACGACGCAATATGTAATTACCACATCTCAATCATAATACAATTTAAGCCTGCGTGTGGTTTGGTTATAGTTTTACGAAAACTAAACCAAACCCAAAACCAATGGTTTTTTGAGAAAATAACCATTCGTTTTGGGTTTGGTTTAGTTATGGTTATATTAAAAAAAATATGATTCAATTAAGTTATCGACTAAAAGTAAAGTAAAAAAAAAAAAGGGAAAAGTACGTACTTTGTAAGGGCAACAACTAGGGTTCTAAGTTATATAGTTTTAATAGAAATTGAGATTTTACATAGTTTTACAACAATGGCATGATGTTCATACGCGGTCATTACCTTCCAACTTCGCTCCCAATGAACTGGATATCGATCATTGGCAACTACTTATGGCTGGTTCATTCAAAATTAACACTGATGCAGATATTTTTAATCATTAGGAGAAGATTGGTCTTGGTCTTATTGTGCGGATGATTTGGGCTCTTTTGTTGCGGTCAAGATTGTGCTGATGGCGAGCATCACAGACCCACTTATTGCTGAAGTTCTAAGAGGTCGTCAGGCTCTTTCCTTGTTGAAGTATCAATTCCCTGAGGTTAATATTATTGAGATGGATGCACATTTAGTCTACAATACTCTACAACACAACGAAGTAGACAGCTCCTATTTATTTTGGAATGATTATTGAAGATTGTCGGCTCCTAGCAAATGACATCCCAAGAATCAATTTTAACTGGATTAGGAGATCGGCCAAACAAGTAGCACACACACTAGTTAAGGCTACTAGTTCTTTGTCTGAGTAAGAATGATCTTGTCACGCTCCCGCTAACTTTACAATATATCCTAATATCTTATGGAAATTTACAAATTCTGTAGCGGAAGCTTTTATTCAAATAACGGGGACGGGACGTGCGAAACAATTCAATTTATCTTATCTTACAAAGTTTAATAGACAAAGATAATTACATAAGTTAACAAATCGTCAATCTTTTAAACAAACATTTAAGATAGGTTTTTCAAGAAATATAAAAACACAAGAAATTGTATTAATAAACATATTTCATTGATTACCAAGGTGGGCCAAATCATTAGAAAACTTTTACAGTGAGAAGTAGAGCTCAAATCAATATAAAGATTATAACTCACTATTTTCTTATATGTTATAAGATGTAAAAACATATATACTATAGGAGTGGGTATAAAAGTATTAAATTCGTGGTAGTTTCAATGACAGGTTTACACCACATGCACAACTCTACTCCCGTTTGCGAGCACGATCCAACTCCCAGCTTGCCCTGCCTTTCAATTGTTATAACTCCAATTATCTACAAAAATTGTAATAAGTGGGGAGTGAGTACAACATACTCAGTGAATAACACAATCCTTTGATTCACCTTTCGTTTATAAAACTCATTTCCAAGAAAATCGTTGCATGTACAAAGCTTTTCACTGCACAAAAGGGCCCTATCACTAGTTAAACTACTACCCATGGTGCGCGCCAGATTCATATCAATTCAATTAAGTGGATCCACAATAAACCCCGGTAGACTCATACCGAGATTCCAATTCAAAACAAACATCACACTAATCTTCCCTATTCCGGGATCATTGAATAGGTCATAGTGCAGGAAACAATTCAGAATGGCCAAGAACACACAGCAAGGTCATACAATCACAAAGTAATTCAAAACGGGTAGAGCATTAACTAGCGATACAAATGTAATAAATCAATCTTTCTTTCAATAATAATGCATTCAAATCCATGTTTGTCTCATCAAAATCATTAATCAAATACACACTTATCTTATCAAAACTTTATGCATGTAGAAAAGGAATCAAAGTATTAGGTTACCCACCTCAAATATTCTTCGAATAATCCACGTGAAAAAGTATCCTTAGAGCCTTGATATTCCTCAATTAAAGCTATCTTTCAAGCTATAATCCTTCCATATATGGTAAGGGACTCCTTTCAAAGAACAAATAGGTATTTTGGCGGGTTTTTATCGGTTTTCTCCTTCCCTAGGCCATTTTGGACGAATTTTGGGGTCGGGAGAGAAAAGAGAAATGGTTTGAGAGGAAAAATGAAATTCCTAGCTTCCTATATATAATAGTTAGGATTTAGCTAGTTTTAATAACTTTTGAGTTCCGCCAATCACATTGTGACAAGTGGCGCCAATCATATCATGACAAGTGGCGCAAATCACATCATGACAAGTTGCGCGATGTGGCGCCGCACACTTGTCGGGAAATTGCCCAAGAAGTCCTTTCCCTTGCATTATCTTTCAATCAAGTTCACACTCTTTAGTTCATGTCAATTAAGTTACTACATTTTAGTTTATGTCAATTATCAACCAAAAGATCGGAAGAGCACACGCAATAACAATCTTCAAGCAATCTTACAATAATATTCAAGTAATTCTTTCAAAAAAACAATTTCGTTGCTCTTCCGATCTAATTTGTAGAAATTTTTGGGATGTTACAATACTTGCTTTGGTTCAAATGAGAGGGCTGAGTCTACATAGGCTTTGGTTGCGATAAAAGATTATCCGAGCTATCTGCGTATAAATCTATTCGAGGAAAGCAGTTAAATCTCTGCTTGCGTCTATTTTACTCTGTCCGTATATCTGGTATCTCTTCTTCCTTCAGACTCTCCTGAGGGTCTAGAGAAGTCCATCGAGGCATTCTTTTCTTTACCAATGCCGATCTCCGTAGCCACTTTTAGATTGGTAGGTTTTCTCGAGGCATCTTCAGCACTTATATACCTCTCAACCCGTTTTAAAAACTCTTGGTAACTCTTAAGTCCAACCTCGTGCTCTTCCGATCTACCAGAAGCGGCTTTCATGCCGTAACCCTGGAGAGGACAGCCATTAGTAGGGTCTCATCAGTAACCTTTTTTGTTTCCAACACTTGTTTATTTAACCGGTCCAGGTCTGATTTCAATGTTTCATTTGCCCCTGCCTTACCATCACCAACTTTTCCTTAGGTATCGTCCTGATCTTGGCTCCCATCAATTGGGATAAGAACAGTGAGGACAATTCTTCCCAGCTTTGAACTGAATTCTGGGGCAACTCCCTCAACAACTTGGCTGGGATGTCTCCCAAAGCAATAGGGAACAGTCTACACATGGCCGCTTTTCTAACTTTCTGGAGTTCCATCCACAATAGGTATTTATCCAAGTGAGAGCTTAGATTGGTTTCTCTAGTATAGGGGGCATATGAGGCAGCTTGAGTTTAGTTAGTGGTGATTGTAGGACGGCTATATTGAATGGAGATGGCCTTTGTTTGGAATATCCTCCTTGGGGTGAGTTCGTATATTTCCTTTCTAGCCCAGCCAGCCTGTACCTCATTTCTGAGAGTTCGGTCTTTGCACGTTTGAAGGGAGCAATAAACCCAAGGTCTTGGGTTATTGATGCTAGGAATAACCCGTTTTTGAAACATGTCGCCTTGGCAGGTCGGGGATGTTGTGAGTACTTAGTTGCCAACCTAGAAGTCGAAGACCTCTGATACTTTGAACGTGCGTTAGCATTTTTACCGTGGAACGTCGCTTTTTCTCGATTAAAGGGACGTGGGCTTTCACCAATATGGCTGTGGTGGGCTTTCTGGGTATTTGCCCAGGTTTTCTACCCAACCTCAGCATTTGGTTTCTCGCTGTGAAGACTAAACTTCCTCTGGGCCCAATGGGGCGCATTTTTTAGTTTGACCTCGTTATATTTCATTCAATTGGTTCTGTATGCGTTACATGGTTTGAAGAATCTCATCCACTACAAGTTGAGGCATGGATGGTGGTTGAGCTAGATTGGGCGTCGCGTCTAGTTTGATGGAAGGAATTGGATCATTATCTCTCATCGTTCGTGAAAGGGACTTGGCTGCAGCGGATTGACTCTTACTCATTGGTAGAAAAATGGCCGTTAACCAGCCCTTTCTCTAGCGCCAAATTGTTGACAACAAATTACAATGGAAATAATTTGACATCAATTCTATAATAATCTTTATTTCAGTTTTTCGTTTCCTTTTTTAATCCGAAAAAGACTTTATACAAGAATTCTACCTCTAATCCTCTAGAATCCAAAAATCATCCCCATCTTTACTATCTCAAATGGGATATTTATAGGAAAACTCCTAAGTGGAGCACTTCATGGGATGCTTTCCATGCGTTGTCATAGATGGCATGCAGCGCTTACGTGTCGTCCTTCTCCGTCCACATATACGACTCTGATATTCTTCCCCCACTTATCTTCTTTAGTTCAATATCGTTCACTATGGTAGACTGGCGCAGCCGAGCTCCCAGGTCGGTCCTATTGCCAATAGGCACATTCAAATTAAAACCCTAATTTTGTGGGCACACTCAATACTCAATAGTCAATATATAATTCAGAATCAGATTACAATTCAGAGCAGATTGAATCAACAACACCCAAAAGATGAAAGCAGCCTCAATAAGAAAAAAATGAATATGTTAAGGCAAGGCTGCCGCTGCTGCCGCGTCCGCCGCCACTGCCACTGCCGCTGCTAAGATTCAGCCTCTGCCACCGTTGCAGCTCCATTCTGTCTCTACTCACGCTGAGCAACGCGGCCTGGCTGTTGCTGCAGCTCTATTCCACCGACCTGTTTGGCCTGACCCAACGCAGGTCGGTTTGGGTTGGGTTGACCGGCCCATCGGGCCGGTGGTTTGCATTTTGGCAAACAGACTTCGTGTTGGGTTGGGCTCGGGTCAGGGTCAAACCAGCCCTGCCGAGATGCCCAGGCCTGAACTGAACAATGCAATCAAGATTCAAAGATCTCCAATAGGCCGAAAATGTATCCAACTAAAAAAAAAATTTAACATTTTCTGAGTATTAAAAAGAGAAAGAAACTCAAAAATAATCTTATACATATGGCATAAGATTATTAAATAACCTCGATGTGGATTGACCTCATTGTCAGATAAATCCATGATATTTGTCTAATAATTTTCCACTATATGTGTATCTAGCGGAACAATCTCGTCAGATATATGATAGGAGAACAGCAATGAGGAGAAACTATAGTAAAATTTAGTTTGAGTATCAAAGGTTGACACAAGATAACAAAGAAGGAAATGTGTTTTGTTTTCACTGGGTCACCTCCCATTGTCGACACATGTCTGCGGATCGAATTATTGTATATCTTTGCAAGAAAATGGTGGTACCATTTCGCAAGATATATGGGTAGAAAGATTTAAGAGAGGAGAGGCATTCGTGTGGAGTCATTATATCAATTACTAAAAAAGTTGTATGGCTTTGGGGACCCAATCAATTGTGCTTTACCTTTTAGAAGAAAAGTGTTGTAAAGAACCAAACTTTAGACGATTTGTTAATTTCAGTTCACTTTTTGGCAAACGGTAAAAATTTCTCTATACTCACCATGCTTGCAAAAGAGGAAAACCAAGAAAAGGAAACCATTGGATTGACTATTCCGACCATAACATAAATTATAGGCCAATTTTCTTTAAAATTGTTGCTGAAATGTTAGTTTTCTTATATATATAATTCTATTTAATATGTATTGTTATAAAAAAAATAGAATTATTAAGGTGAAATAATTAATAAATGAAAGGATATAATACTATTAAATTTATTTTTTCAATATTATTATGTAAAATTTTCTTAATCTTTGTGAAAATGGAAATAGGGATCTTTGTCAACAGAGGTAGTAATATATAAAACTCATGGTAAGTGTTCTCAAGTCCTTACTCTTATGCAAGTAGCTAGACGATGGTAAGATAAAGTTAAGAAGGTAACAATTTTGGGAGATTAAAGGCAGCTAAAACCCCAAGAGCACTATGTTATTCGTGAAACATGTGTTACTTTAAGTTACTAAAATTGAAAATTCCGTCTTTTTTACTAGCCCTAATTACTATGAAAATCTTGAATTTAGCATGTTGAATTGGGAATTACATTCAAGTTAATCTCATAGTATAGTATAATGATATGGTCAAAAATTCAGGATGGGATTCTAACAATGACATAATGATCAATGATGGATGAAAAGCTTCATATTTTGACCAGGAAGTTTTGAGTTTTCTTTTTGAAAGACGCCCTATTTAGTTAAGTTCAAGCTTGAATATATTTTGTCATTGCAACAAAGACCATAGTTAAAGTATGTTAGACCAAAAAATTTCATCAGTCTAGTACCACCAGGTGTTTGCCGTGGTGTGCTATTGGTCGCTGTTGTGATTTGGGTAGTAATGTGCTAATAATATGTCACATCATTATTTAGTAACGTTACGATACAAAACATCTGGTACTTAAAATTTCCTACTCTAAGGTGGTCCGCTAAAAATTTTGAACTTAAGTAGAAAGTGTTGAATGAACTTGCACTTGGCAAGTTGTCGAGACCCTATTACAAGTAGTGTGAGCTAATAGGACGACTAACTGTTGGCACTTATTGGCAGGATCCGGCGTCTGAACATTTTTTGTTCATTGCACTGATTCATAAGGGTTGCGAACCAAATTCCCACAAAAATAGGACGGTTTTGGCTACAAAGTAGAATTATTAACAAGTGAGTGGACATAAAATGGTATTGTTCCGTTTGTCGGCTTAATTTAGGCCATGGTGTTGGATACTTTTTCTCGTGAGTTTGCTAAAAGCCAAATGCTTTCTTTTGTCTTAACATAGATATTGGCTTTAAGCCCCCACCTGTATGGGAAGGAGGAGCAAAACCTCATCTCTTTCTCATGCTACCCTATTGTCTTTTGAATTTTCTAAAGAAACAATGTGGGCCTGTAGTTATAAAAATAATAGATATATATGTTTAAGTGGCGCCAAGACACCTTTGGTATGATGACATCCTAGTTAAATTCTTAAACCCTTGGTCAAGAGTTCGATTTCCTACCCTTACAGTTTTCTTTGTAATCTAAAAAAAAAAGTGGTAAAAGTAAATGCTTACATAGCTCTCTTAGTTGGGGTAAAACCTATAATATATATATATATACACGTATATAAAATAATAGATATATATATATATATATGCTTAAGTGGTGAAAGTAAATGCTTACATAGTTCTCATAGTTGAGGTAAAACTTTTATATATATATATATATATATATATATTATCTAAAATAAAAGTGAAGGTGTGGGGCTTATCGTCGTCCACTATTTTGTCCATTTGTGCACTTTTTTTCCTCTTTGGTTGGGCTTTTTCCTCTTTAGTTGGGCCTTTATAAGATTGATAAAAAATAAAATAGTGTCATATATTAAGTAATCAATATTAAACTTTCTTGCTATGATTATATATAGCTCTGACTCATGTGATAAATTAAGTTTGTCATTTGTTTTATATGGACAACAAATACAAGAATGCATGCAGCTAACCAATAGGTGAAATTAGATTAATCTCTATTTAGACATGCACTCGAAATTTTTGTTGTATAAGTAAAAAAGTAGAGAAATTGTTGGGAGTTATAAATTTGTGGGCGAAATAATATCCATCACGTTTTTTGGGATGTTGATTAATGTGTTTCACTATACATGTGATCTTACACATGTGAAATTATCAATGCGTGCAACGCATGTGCCGTTACTAGAGTGTGTGTGTGTGTGTGTGTTGAAGGCTAGCAAGAACTTTTTTTGTGCGTGGGTGTATGTGATAACCTTCATCTAAACTAATAGTAAGTCTGAATGTTCGAGAAAAGGCAACCCGATCAATAGAGCAGCTTGGTAGGGACATTTTGGTGCCATTTCCTCATCTAAAAATGAAGAAGCAAGCAAGCCAAGTGGCTCTAAATTTCTTTGTACTTAACCAAATTGGTTTGAAGGAAGTAGAAAATTTGGGGTAGTTTGTGACATTCTGAAAGCTGTGTGCACATGCCATGCTCTACTCAATACCTCCATCAATTGTGTTAAGACGAGATCATAGCCATGCCTTCTTGATATTGAGTTATTCCCATCACCACCTTTTATAAAACTTGATGTTTGGTTTTCTGAATAGACTACAAATATCTGGTCGTATATTATTCAGTCATATTTAATGTTTAGTAATGATAATAATGTGAAGCATACAATTGTAACAC
>CAVNYN010258230.1:0-80814 GCA_963692815.1 Nyctanthes arbor-tristis | reverse complement strand
GTAACAAAAATGACAAGTGGCTCATTTAATTGAGATTGATGAAAAGATAGTGTGATATGCTGAAAAACAGAATGTTGTCATATGTCAGTTTGTTTAAATTTTTGTATTTTTTTTTATTCCTGTAGCACAACTCAAAATTTTATAGCAAACACCACTTAACTAGAAGTTCTTATTTGATTTTTCGTTTTTTTCCCTTCCAAATACCAGTTAGACAATGTTTGATAAATTAATGAAGTTGTTAATAGCTGTTATCAAAGTCAACAATTATTTTTATTTATTTATTTTCTCTGCATACAAGACCCACTAATTTAAATTTTTAAGAATGATAATAAGATAAAGATAATTGGTGCAAAACATCTCTAATTTTTAACTTGGTTGTACAAATTATCCCTACTTTTCATTTTTTGGCAAATTCATTCTTACTTTTACAGTTTCTTGCAGAGTTGGTCCATACCGTCAAATTCTGTTAAATTTATCCGTTAACTAAATGCAAATGTATATCACCTTCTAAGTTTTGCGAGTATATATTTGTAAACCACCACACATCATGCCTTTTACTATTTTATTTAGGAAGATAAAAATATAAGAAAAGTCTAACAACTTAACTCTTATTCTAAATAACTATTTTCCCTTTTTTTCTGAATTATTAATCATTTTTCTATTAATAAAAATATTTTTTGAGTTATATTTAACAATAATAGACGAGATTGTTTTGGATGTCTCACGTTCTAAATTTTATTTTTGTTTGACACCAACTTTAATTTGGTTTATTACGATATTATTATTTTTAATTATACGCCCATTTTTTAATAGGTTTTGAATTATACTCAATGAGATATTAAAACCTATTTTCCTTCTTTAATCTCATATAATATTTTATTGCAGTATTTTGATTTGAGTGCATTAATTACGGTTTATAACATTATCTAATATATTGCAAATAGGGTTAATTTCACAAAAAGTCTCTAACCTTTAAGTTAAGAATCGATTAGACCCCCAATCTTTTTTCGCTATCGTGGGTCTCCAATCTTTTATAAATGCACACAATATGTCT
This sequence comes from Nyctanthes arbor-tristis, assembly GCA_963692815.1. Lineage (NCBI taxonomy): Eukaryota > Viridiplantae > Streptophyta > Magnoliopsida > Lamiales > Oleaceae > Nyctanthes > Nyctanthes arbor-tristis. The sequence goes on along the minus strand of CAVNYN010258230.1, from coordinate 79,760 downwards.
CTTTTGTCATTATTCTCTCAATTTTTCATGAAAAAATGACGATTATACCCTTTAGCTTTTTAATTTTAAAAATAAAACATTTAAAAATATTAAAAATAATAAAAAAATTTTTAAAAAAAAGAAAACACCCACCCACCCCTCACATTCCCCCTCCCAAGAGGGTCGCCGAAAATAGGTGCCAGAGCCATTTTCGAAGGCCAAAAAGCTACTAGAAACGGCAGCAACTGCTGCCGTTTCTGATAGCATTTATAGGGGGTGAACCCCCACCTCCCCTAATTTTAGCTGTCGAAAATAGCAGCAGTTTTTCCTATTTCTGGCAGCATTTTGGCCGTCGGAGCCATTCCGGCGGTCCGGCGGCCCTCTTGAGGTAGGGTGAGGTGGGTGTTTTCTTTTATATATATATTTTTAGTTTTTTTGTTATTTTTAATTTTTTAAATGTTTTACTTTTAAAATTAAAAAGCTAAGGGTATAATCGCCATTTCAATGAAAAATTGAGGGAATATTGACAAAAAGGACTGTTGTGAGCATTTATGAACCGTTTAGGACCCAGGAAAGCGAGAAAAGAAGATAAGGACTTAACCGATTCTTAACTCAAAGGTTGAGGACCTTTTGTGAAATTAACCCTTGCAAATACAGCTTTACATATGTTCAGTAGGTAAAGTCGTGTTTTGTGGTGAGTTTTCAAAAACGACTTTATAAATTTTAAAAGGTGATGCATAAGCTTTTGGCTAACAGAGAAATTTAATGGAATTTGACAATAAGGACAATTTCATAAAAAAATATATAAAAGTGAGGATGAATTTATCAAAAAATAAAAAGTATTGATGATTTACACAACTAAATTGAATGGTATAAATGTTTTGCGCTAATTACCCAAGTAAAATGATTACTTTGAAATTTCTAAAAGGAAACTTGGTCGAGCTAAGTGAGGGCATTCGAGACGGGGAGGTATCGCCCGTCCCCGCTCCTTCAAAGAATTTAGTTGCAGTGCTGTAGAAGAGCTTTTCATCCCTAAACTTTTGTCGATTCTTCAATTCAATTCAACCACCCATTTATTGATTTTTAAAAAAAAAATTCAAAATTTCTATCTCATACAAAATCTAAAAATTGCGCTTCCCGAACAAATATGGGCCTTTGAGCCTGGCCCGACAAGCGATTGGCCCAATAGAGAACCACTACTGGATCCCTGTATTGAACACTGTCATTTGTTTCAGTTTGACGATCCAAAGTTCTGAGATTTTATCGAGTGTCAGCATCCGGAGGAACGGAACGGACGCTTAGCTGCTGCAGCATCAGATAAACTCTTCCGACAAACCGCCGTTAATGGCGATCGTAGCCACCACAGCTTTAACTTCAATCGCCGCCAGTAGTCTGTTCTCTTCATTTTTATCTGCCTCCGTTTACCGGGGGAACTTCATCACTCCTGTCAACCTCGTGCGCACGTTAGCCTCCACCAATCTATTCAATACTCCCCGCTACCAGAACTTCAATGACCGAAGCAGAAGCTTCAGCTGCGAATCCTCGGCTACTGCAGATGTCAGTTCAACTCCTTCTACTTCTATCTGTAATGCTAGGTACCTATTTTCGCATTCACTTCTTGTCTCGATATAGTAATATGTCTGTTTCACTGTTTGTCCACTCATACTCATTGTGAATGTTTACTGCTCTGTTATTTGTCTTATTGAACCGCAAATGATCTCGAATGTTCAATTTAGAAGCGAATTTGTTTAGCAAATAAGGGATGGTTGTTATTAGTATGCTTATTTTGGTATTCCAACATTTCTAATAAACCCGTACAGATGTTCTATCTGAGAAATTCTTTACTGACTTATTTATGGAGGAGATATAAAAAAATAACAGATCGCAATGTCTCTTAATTATTATTTTAATGTGGCGTTGTTGATTTGGCTAGTGACACATTTGCTGCTTAGCTAGAATTGCAGAAAACATTATTTAGGGAATGATTGGAAATACAGAGCCTTCGACACAGGAATGTAGCATATATGGCAGTCAGGCATATCTAAATCTGAATTTAGCTCCTGCCTGGTAATGTCCACCTGGATATATATGACAAAAGAAAATAAGAGAGCTTTATATATCCGGTGATGGTTGAATCCTACCAGTCAGTCAGTAGATGTTCCCTAATCATTAATTATGAATGTTTACAAATTCCAAGTTAGAAATGCATTGACATGAGATACATGGCTTTTATATTTATTCTAAAGTAATGAATCTCTACTTAATCTGATGTTGACATGTGATTTTTTTCAGCTACCCTGTCTATAGCCGCCTTCTACCATGCCCCTCTCATAATGGGCCTCCAAGGGTGGAGCACTTGGTGGTTTTGAACGGAGGGCCTGTTTTAGAGTATATTTGTGAAGCTCTGAATCTTCCTTCCTTGTGAGTCCTTCAATTCTTTACCATTTGTCGTAAATCATGACCTGATATGTTATAATGCGGTTGCTCAAATTTGGTGCAGTATGTTAAAACATTGAGTTTTTATGTCATGTTTGAAGGTTTGTTGCTGATCTGATTCAGTTTGGAGCAGTATTTTACGCCCTTGTATGCCCAGACCCTCCCCCAAGTGCCACACTCAAGCAAATCAAAGTGTATAAGGAAGTTACTGATCCATCAGTTTTAAGAAAAAGATCATCCATTAAAGGAAAAACCAAACGAGAAGCACAGAAAACTTTTCGGGTGACTCACCCTGATAAGTTCGTTGAAGCTGGAACTTACTTAAGAGTGCATGTGCACCCCAAACGCTTTCCAAGGTATTACTGGATAATTTTTCACAGGATGCACTTTCTTGGCTGTTAGTATTATGTTGATTTTGTTTAGCAAGAAACTATGTTTTGCCTGATGTATCTGCCGGATCAGGTGCTATGAAATTGATTGGAGATCTCGAATCATTGCTGTGAAGGATTCCTATGTTGTTCTAGACAAACCTGCGGGTACATCAGTATGTGGTTATTCTCTCTTAATATATATCATTGCACGGTGTGCTGTGAATAGAGTTTATTGAGTTCCTTCTTCCTAAACTGTCTTTCAATACATATCATTGCACATTGTGCTGTAAATAGAGTATTGAGTTCCTTCTTCCTAACCTGGTAAACTCTGTGCAACTGGGATAGATATAATAAGTCTACTGTGAATTTCAATATAAAGCAGCTCTTTTAGATTCAATTATGTTTTGTGCTTGGTTCTGATCCATAACTACTGACCACTTTTCATCAACATGTGACGGCTAGCTATACCTTAGATTATTTACTGACATGTTCTGACTTGGTATTATTGAATAGGCATCTTATTGTTTTTGTCTGAATTTTATTTTTTTGATGACCTTGCTCAACTTCAAAAGTCATTTTCTTGAAATTTGAATAGCATTCTTCAATTTTAGTTTCTTACCCATGCTTCTTTGGATCAGGTTGGTGGTACTACTGACAATATCGAAGAAAGTTGTGTGACGTTTATGACACGTGCCTTAGGGTTAGACAGTCCATTGATGACTACCCATCAGATCGATAACTGCACTGAAGGCTGGTATATGACTGAAAATTTTCATCTGTTGTGTGGTAATGCAGACAGTTAAAATTAAAATTGATGGCTTGAAGTTTACATGCAGTGTAGTGCTTTCACGGACAAAGGAGTACTGCTCAATTTTCCATGGGAAAATAAGGGTTAGTTGGCATTCCCATCTTCTTGCTTTAAATGTCAGAAAATTGCTACTTCATTTTGTAAAGATGATACTTATGGAGCAATGTTTAGCCATTCTGATTATTTATTCTCATGGCTTAGCTTCATGAGAAAATTTTTTGAAACAGTACAGGGTCTTTGCTTTTACTTTGGAAAAGACAAAACTTGCTACTGTTATGAGCAATAAAGTTCCATGTATATTTTTCTCAGGAGAAAAAGGTGAAGAAGATTTATCTTGCTCTTGCTGCTGCTCCTGTGCCAACTGGAGTAATCACACACTATATGCGCCCAATTAATATTGCACCCCGGCTTATTTCTGAAGGTCAGCAGCTTCATTGTATTATTGTTCGTTTGTATTGGTTAGCATATTTCATTCCTATTGTGTTATTCCTTTTTTTCTATTTAAATAGTACCAATTCTAGTGAAATTGTCTTGGCTATTTCCAGTTTATGTTTATTTTTCCTCTAGTGTGCGTGAACCTGCTGTTATGATGGCCCATACAGATTTCATTAAAGGATGGCACTTGTGCCAACTTGAGGTCTTGGAATGCAAGAAGGTTCCATGGCCGAATACCTTAATTGAAAAGAGATGTAGCATTGAAGATTGTGGATGGCCTAGGAAAGATTTTGCATATGAATGTAAAATAGACCTTTTGACTGGTCGAACTCATCAGGTATGGGTTCTGCTCCCATCTTTGGTAGAAGGCAACTGAAGTGAGGCTGTCACTATTTAGCACATAAATTTTCCTTCCTTTTCATCCATGGATAAATGCTTACTTTATGTTATAGAAATATATTTTCTCTACTCTATGCATTTGTGCCACGAAAACTGACAGTTGAGTTTGATAACCGCTGTTTTGAAACCAAAATTCTATCATTACAAGTGGCTTGAGTTACAGGAGTTAAAAGAAGCATGAATATTTCCTTTCTCAATTCTAATTATGAGAAATACAATATCATGTTCGCTAAATAATGGGTTTCAGTTTTGCATTTTACCCATTTTGTTTGAAATTTCTAATTTCTATAGAATGGGCTGTGGATAGTGCATAAAGTTCCATTAAGGGAACTCTATCAATTTTCCCATTTTAATAACAAAAGAAATAGCTTTCATTTATATTACCATAACTTCATGTCATATTCTAGATTCGGGCACAATTGGCTGCTTGCGGTGCTCCATTAGTTGGTGACTCCATGTATATGCCAGCTGTGATTGCTGAGATGCAAAATTCAGGTCTTAATCCATTTGGCAAGGACAAAAAAGAATGCGCCACTGAGAATGATAAAGCACTGCAAACTGAAAAGTGGATTGCATGCCATGGAAAGGAACCTACTGTTGCTATTGGTCTTCAGGCATGTCAGATTTCTTGGGACGAGGGAGAGCACCTTTACCGGGCTAGAAATCCATGGTGGAGGTAGATAAATCTGTTAGGTAAGCAGCTAGTTGCTTTATCAGAGTAGTTGACAAAGTTTATTGCATTCTCGTCTAAGGTAGACCTCTATCTATGTGCAAACTATTTATCATTCGTTTCGATTTCTTTTACAGAGTAAGGCAGTGAAACAAAATGTTGGTTATGGTTGTATTAGATCTTGAGATCTTTCATATTATAACAGAGTGGATCTCTGGCATCAGTGCGGAACTACATTAATGAAGTCTATACTATGTTTAAGAAATTTACTAGAACATTCAACTTTCAACAACAGGAGTTTAAAACCTATATTTCCTTCTGCATCCTACAACCCAAAAACCATAACATTTACAGGATCTCTAAGTTAGAATCTCTTGTAATTAGGTTTTGTGTGTTCAGCAATGAAGTCCCTGTACCACGTTGCCGATAGCTTTGGAGTTCTGTTTAAAGTGACTGGATCAATGTGGTAAAGCCCAAACCGTTTAGTGTACCCATTTGACCACTCAAAGTTGTCAAGGAGCGACCAGACAAAGTATCCCCTCACATCTGCTCCCTTCCTGTTCATATATCAAAGTACACAGGTGCAATGTCAATATTTCATGTACAAAATGAACTGAGAGAAACCAAGTCCCTCATCTATTAAGTGTTGATAGATAAGAAATTCGCTCTGTGCGCTTGCCTGTGACATAAAATACTAGTAACTTTACCTCATAGCTGTTGACAATGCATCTACATAGCTGGCTAGGTACTTCACTCGCTTCTTGTCATTTATAATTTCCTCAATGGTGGAATTGCTGAACTCACAATATCCTAAAATTCATCTTATAATTGTCAATAATATACTAATCTTAAATAAAAGGGACAACACTGAACAAATTAAATTGAATTTAAAAAAGGGGAGGGGATCATATTTTCGTCGTCTGCTGTACTGACCGTTTTCTGTAATAATTATTGGTGTGTTATTGAATCTTTCTTTTAAATACGTGACCAGTTTCTCCATCCCCTGTGGGTAAAAATGAAATGGCACCAGCCCTGTCTGCAAAAACTAGACACTTCAGTAATTATGCAAGGACAACTGCTAAAACTATGAAGATAGGAAGAGACTCACAGGTTCCCCAAGGGTAATCCCATCCTTTTCTGTGGTTTGTCTGATGTAACCTTCAGTTTTCGAGGTTCCTGGTATTTGTTCACATGTCGAAAAGATGCAGTCTTGGACATAGAAGCCAGCATAGTGATTTAACCCAATGAAATCCAATCCCTGCCGAAGTTTTGACAAGTCATTGCTTGAAAACTGTGGTAAAGTGGATCCGAGAATATTCCTCATTTCGCTTGGATATCTCCCAGATATGACTGGGTCCAGGATCCTGCCAACATTGAGAATGGCATGCATGTTCATTTCTGAATGGTGCTTCTATACACATTTATATTATTTTAATTGGCAAGTTGGATGGTACAATTAGTTATAGATTAGAATGCTACTATGATTTTTCTTCTTCTCCTCTTTATCATCTCTTTTTCACCATGGAAAGCGTCATTTTACACTTGGATTTAATCTTGAAGGTCTTACCAGTTCGAAAGGAAAGCTTGGGCTCTTTCCGCGGCTAGCTTGTCAGCAGTAGAGTTGCTTATGGGTTCAAACCATAGGGCCTGTACCGTAATTCCGATTTTACCTTTCTGTTCATTCTGCAGTTTACCAACGTGAATGAGTTTTTTGAGTAAATGTTACCGGAAAACTGATAAGTTTTGGAATCACTGAGAGTTTTATCTGTTATCTTTCTAAGATGATAATATGCATACAAAATGATCCAATATTTCAGCATTAAAGTCATCCAATACTTTTGAACTATTGAGTCTTTGATGTTGTATCGTTGGATATGAGACAGTCAGTGTACCTGGTATTTAGTTCTGTATAAATTAACAGCAGCTGCATGAGCCAAGATAACGTTGTGGGCTGCAATGAAGGGCTCTGTTTCTGAATCTCCTTTGCTGCAGTTCCCAAATTGCTTTGAACAACGTTTTGGAGGGTAAACACCGAAACGATAAGCCATAATGATAAATACATTTGGTTCATTGAAGGTGATCCAGTGCTTCACTCTGTCCCCAAAATTCTTGAAACAAATGTCTGCAAGGTATTCAAAATCTTCCCTGGAAGGTAACAAAATGCTTATCCATTTTTAGAGACTGGCGTTGAAAGTTTATGGAAAGTTTTCCATTGTGTAAATCTTAAAGAAACTACTTTGTACGTACTGTAGTTTGGGACTTAGCCAGGCTCCGTATCTGTTCTCTAGTTCTTGAGGAATGTCGAAGTGATTTATTGTCACCAATGGTTGGATTCCTGTGAACCAGATTGGCGAACAAGGAATTAGGAAGTCATGTCAAGTGGAAAGAATTCACACTCCAGAGAGAAACACTCTCAGTGTGAGAAGTACTCTCTGTCTACGTCTCTGTTCTCTTCTCATTTTTTGATCTTTTTACTGAGCCAATTTGTTGGTAAAACAAAAGCGGGGAGTCAAACCTTTGAGGAGGAGGGCGTCAATGAGCTTGTTATAGTAGCCAATGCCAGCCATATTCACAGGCCCATATTTCCCTTCTGTTATCCAACAAAAGGGTATTAAATCAGTAAGTTGTACTGTCAACGTCGAAGATGACGCAGATGTGTTATTTTAAGTCTTGTGCCATTAAGAAAAATGGTTAAGAAAAAGACGCATAATAATAGCATATTATATTTATCATTTAATAATGTAAATCTCCTTGTATGAAACAGAAAATTTCTGTAATTTGCTAAAATGAGAAATGAGCTCACTTGGTAGGATTCTTGCCCAGGAAATTGAGAACCTGTAGCTGTTGACTCCCATAGAGGCCATGAGTTCTATATCTTCCTGTTTCAGGCAAACAAGGATTTCGTTAATTATTTAGAAAATTAATTTTAATCCAGAGTCCAAGATAATATTACTGAAGTTGAGATTTTTGTTGGTTTTAGGAAACAGGTCCCAGTTAGGTACCAGATAACGATGGTAGTGATCAACGGCTACATCTCCATTGCTTCCATCAATTACGTTACCTGTAGATATTTGTTTTAGCAAACATATGGTGGATATCTTCTGATTCATGTTGTAAATATGTCACAAATGATTTATTATGTCATAAATGGTTTATGAATTGCTGTTTTTCGATACTGATTAACAGGAAATTAGGAAAATGATGGTGAGGTTCAATTCCTTACCAGTTTTGTGGGTAAAAACATCCCAGTTGTTTGGACCTTTACCATCTGCAGCAAAAGCACCTTCATACTGCAAAAGTTGAGGAAAAAAGAAATTCATTTGGCAAGGTAAACTCAGCCCATCCTTTCCGACTCTATCTTCATAAAATTTTCATGTAGTAGTAATGCATGCACAGAAATACCTGATATGCAGAAGATGATGTCCCAAAGAGGAAGTCGTCAGGAAATGGAGAGTCATTTGTTTTGTATTTCAATGTTTTCAGATGACATGATGCTAAGAAAGGAGATAGCAGCAATGCCAAAAGAAATAAAACGGTATATTGTGAAGATTTTCCCATTCTTTCTCCGCTTTAATGATATATTGATATTATATCACGAGTATCTTCTCTACAATCTGCATCTAATGCAATACATACAAATCACTGATTACATATATATATAGAGGGGGCTAAAACAGTAACGCTTAGAATTATTCAAAGTTCACGGCCCTTAATATATAATTAAAAATAATCTTAGGTTGACTATACAATAAGTAATGACGTATTACCTGGTCAACTCAACTATTTTGCCAGTCGGAAAAACAAAGATGCAAGTTGATAGGTTCTTGAGAAAATTAGAGAAATCTGTTGAATTTATTTATCTATGAAAATTTAATCAAGGTTCTGCGGATTTATATGTTATTATAATTGGTTGCCAGATGCGCCCTTTATTACATTTATTTTATATATTGGAAGGTAATCTGTTTTAGGCACGGTGCTGACTGCCACCAACTACAAAATGTCTGCTGTTGAAATTACAGATGTCAACCCACAGGTTATGTTGGATAATTAGAACTTGGGGTGCTTAACTTTTGGACATTTTACAGTTTGGTGCTTAGTTTTGGAGCTTCTTATGCGGAAGATGGCATCGTTCCTGCAGCCAACTCTAAGAAATGAAGGCCGGATTTCTTATGGAGCCCAGTCTCTAAAGAGATGTTGACACTTCACCTGTGCCAGGTGATGTGTAAGCTTGTGATTAGAGACCGGGCTCTGTAACGAAACCCGGCCTACATGATTCCTGCTACCATGGGTTCCAATTATTGAGTAAATTTTTAGAAAATATCTTGATGCGCAATACTCAAGTAATGTAGAATTGCACCTTACCTATTAGGGATGCTGCTTCATACGTGAAGCTTCTGAGTACTGGAGTGAACTGAAAGGCAACTGATTCTACAAGTTCATTCTATCGGCAAGTAAGGAGGGATTGGGGGGAGGGGGAACATATATCATTCATGGGAGAGAAATCTATGCTTTACACATAGGCTAAATAAGAATTGCACTACATGTCCAGATAGTGTCAACTGAGAACAATTCGAATGACATAATATAATGGTAATAATGGAGATACAAATTCTCTTTCTACACAAGTTGAGAGCAAATGCATGTAATATACAAATATGCCAACTCATTCTATACAACCATTCTAAACAACTAAAATTATCCGCTAAATAAAATGCTCTTCATCTTTCCAAATCTTGAACTTTTAACAATCAAATTAAAATATTTAATTCAAAAACAAAAGGAACAAAGCACGGTGGGACACTTCTCTCCGTCCCCCAATCCGTTGGATGTTTTTGTAAAGTGTTATAGGGTAGGACACGCCTGGCATAATGGGGGGTAAAGATTGAGATAAGACTGATGACCTTCCTCTCAAGGCTGTTTCTTCCTTCTGTGTTTTGAGTACTGGAAATTTTTTCCAATTCTGTAGATACAATATCTATTTACAAAAATAAATAATAAAAAGTTCTATTCAAGGTTGATTCTGGGTACGTGAAGCGGGCTTAGAAGGCCATTGTTTTCCATGCCTCATCTAAGAAGACTTTCAGTGTATAAAAGTGTTAAAAACTTGGGGGACTTAACATGCAAAGAATCAAAAGTTCGGAATTTAATCACGAGAAAAGTTCAAGGGTTAAGACCCAGATGCTGTTGAGCCTATTATACTCACAAATGATTCATCATGGCATGTGGAATGAAGTGGGGACGTAGACGGTCCTTTAATGGGTAAAATGGAAAACGAGACGAGAAAAAGGAAACTTTATCAATGAAGAGACAATTCGAATCTAGAAAAATCGTTGCTTCAACTAAAGAAGGATGAAAGGTAGGACCAAACTGTTTGAACGATTGAAAAAGTGTGTATGCTATCTTTTTATTTCAATTCCAAAATAAAAATCTGTTTAAATTACTTTTATTCTTATGTATATGTATGTATATATATATATTTTTTATATACATATGGGGCGGGAATCATGTTCACAATTTTTGTTAAGGTATTGAGCGGCAATTCCCCACCCCACTTAGGTTGGTTAAGTGTGGAGTGGGGTGAGAGTGGTTTTGTCTTCGATGCCTAATTTAAGAACATTCAATGTTAATCTGTTAGTCTGTTATGACTTCTGTCCCACAAAAATAGTGTTGTAGATGTAAAATTTAACATTATTTTCCTAATATATACTATTATTTATTAAACATTTCACTTTAAATAATATTATTTTATTGATTAAAGTTACTATGTATGTTAAATAATAGGAGCGTAAAAGAAAATTAATATTTCAACTACTAAGAAGGGAACTATATTTTAAAATAGATAAAAGGGAAAGTTAGACCATCTTGGGAGGGAGTTAGTCAAATGGAAAACTAAAGAGAAGAGAATGCAGTCAAGATTTCAACTGTTTGCCAAGTGTTGATTATCGGCAGGCCCAAACTGTTTGAGTGGTAGAAGATGTGCCCTCGACCCGCGTTATATCTATTTTTATTTTAAAATGAAATAAAAATTATTAAAACTATCATCTTTCTTATTGTATTTTAGAGAAATTATACTTTTGAACATTCTTGTGCAATTAGTTTTTTATTTTTTAGTTTTACAAATTCATTTTTACCTTTATATATATATATATATATTTTAATGTGGAATTCATCCTCGTAATTTATTTGCGTTAAATTTCTCCACGGGTCAAGTACTTCTAGCGTGTGGCAAAAAAAAAAAAAAATCTAAAATTAGCCCCTCATTTACTCTTTTTCTCTTCCTTTTCTCATCTTTTTCCCTCTTATTTTTCTGCTCTACACTAGGAGTGCTCTTAGGCAGGCATTTCGTTGTTGCTCAATTCATTAATCTCTCCCTCTCTCTCCTTGTTTTGTGATTTTCTGTTTTGATATTTGTTTATTTCATTTTTCTTCTTTCAATTATTCTAATTTGGTGGGACCTAATGCATCTTCTTTTTAATTTTTGAAGTGTGAGTGGATAAAATTGTCCTAATAATACAGAATTATTACGTAGATGGGCAGAGACAAATTCTGCAAAAAGGAAGAAGATAGAACAAAATGAAAGGGGGGAAAAAAGAATCTTAATTTAAGTCAAAGATTGATGGTAGGAATAGTAAAATCGATCTAAAACCATATTTATGAAACTATACCATATAATGTTAAATCAAGACTAGTAAGGGTACGGACCAATTTACACAAAAAAATGTCTGAAGATAACCTTTTATTAAGAGTTCTTGCTTGTTTTGCTCATTTGATTATTTCTTGTTTAAAAAATAATGATAAAAAGGCTAGATGGACAAGAACTGCACGAAGATATTGTTGGGTAACATGGCCTATATGATCATTGCTATAACTTTAGTTCTTAAGAAAATTTCAGACCTGGTAAAAGTTGAAGTTTATATTTATTTCAAGATAGAAAATAGATGGCTAATAGGGTATTACAAATTTACAATTTTAAAAAACTCTATGAATGCTTCTGTTACGTCATTGAATTGAAATTTTCTCTGTGATATACAACAGTCAGCAATCTCCAACTGTTCTCAATTAAAGTGGTAAATAGTAACATACTTAGATCCCTAAAACACGAATGGATTTGAATAAAATCTATATTGAAATTTCGTATTAACTTTAATTAATTATCATTTGTCCACACTAATTATGTGATTATATGAAACATCAAGGAGCTGGAGGCTTTGGGTAGGCCAAATATGAGCAACATTAAATAGATGTTTATCCGGTTGTTGGGACGTTTTTGTACTTTTGTTTAATTGAAAAAGCTGTATGTTGATTTGGCACGCGTTTACCAAATAATTGAAGGCGGTAGGTATGCCACGTAAGTTTATATCTTTATCCACTCTCGTTCCATAAATTCGACGTGTAAATTAAAGTCTGTGATATTTAAAAATTAAAACACGTAATTTAAGACAACATATTAGATTTTTGAAGATAAATTTTCTAATACTATTCACTCATTCGCTGGTACCATATAATACCAATAGCTAATATAGTTGTCGACCTTGTATGTTTGACAATTGATTTCCTACTAATAAGAGGCAGTTACTTAGTTTTTATTGAATATTTTTGGAAGTGGGGCTCGTATCAGTAGATGGTCATAGAAAATTTTCATATTTTTGAAGAGTCTTTATTTCTTACCATAATTGTATTGATGAATTATGACCATATTGACTGTGGATTGCTCAATGCTTTGTAGGAGCTAGATGGTTCCATGTTGCTCGTCTTTAAAAGATACACGTGTGATAGTGACTTATCGGGTGTTAGGATTCGTTATCAAAAATACGTGTGTCATATGGCCGGTTAGATGATAAGGAGTAAAGACTAATAAAATCTATTTGGCAATGTCGTTGGTCAGTTGGTCCATTTGACATTACATTTACCTAAGAAATTAATGTCAAAATTTCGGTAGTTGTTTCATTGAAGAAGAAACATACATACTAAGAAACGACGCCAATATCAAAATCAAACGGCAGTCGACTTTGTTTAGGGAGGGTGGTTGGGTGGGGTCAAAAGGGAGTTGGTGCGTTTGGTGGGCTCCTGAATTAGCTTAAAAAAAGTAATGCTTTAAATGATTACGATGACGGAATATATTATAGTAATAAATGACTTTTTCTCAAAGTTTGACACCCAAATTCGTGTTCTTTCTTTGAGGTACAATTTGCACGATTTGATTTCAACAAGAAAAACGTGTGGCGCCTTGCTTTCGAACATGCGATTTCTTGGAAATTAGGTTAGTTCTTACCTACTTTAATTACGTAGATTTGATTGGTCAACCCGTTTTTAGATTAATAAGAAAAACTAAACCTGGCAATTATTGTGAATTTGATCAAATATTATATGTCTGGTGCTATTACAGTTTATAAAAAATTATATGATATAAATATGTCAGTCGATGTGATTTGTAAAGTGGTGATGCACTCGTTACTCACATCAATAGTTGATTTTATATTACATATGATACACATATCTTGTGTCTGAAACCTATTATAGCGATTATTATTAGACATTTAAAAAAGCTATAACTTTGCGATAGAACTTCAAACGATGGCTTGAGTCAAGTTTGACGATTGAACGTTTGAGATCCTAAAAAGTGTCATTAGTTATTGGAAAAGAGAAAAGGGAGAATCCGGTGTCCAACTAATCTTTGAAACTGGGCCACCAAATTTGCAGAGATCGACTCAAAAGCATTAGTTGCAAGGATATCATTTTGATCAAACCGGGACTTTTCCTTTGTCAAGTTGTTTGATGATAGGGTTTGAAAGTTGAAAATCCTTTCTCCTTAAACCAATTGGATTGTAGATTTTTGGAGTTCTCACAAGATCGTAATGAAAATCCCGTTCTAAATTGATTATTATATCCAAATATTCATCTTAGCGTGTATATATCACATAACATAGATAGTATATAAATTTTCTATATAAATCACATTATGAAAATCATAGCTGTGAAAGGTAAAAATCCACTAGTGTGTTCATAACCCACAAATGGGTTCATGTCTTGTGGCTCAATCTAAATTCTTTACTATATACGAATGAAGTTTATGTTTTGTGTATGATACCATCATTCATATATGTTCTCCATGAAATCAGCATGTACGACAAATTATTCACCAAACAATATGATGGTCCCTCAAGGTTTGTTATAAAATATTTCATCTTATATGGACGGTATGGATCAGGGACGTATCTATGGGTGGAGCCCGTACCGGCCGGAAACAATTTTCAAATTTTATATAGAAATTTTTCAAAATTTATTTTAGCTCATGTCGATCGTTATTTTTTCATACTATAGTCCTTGTCATTAAAAATCTTAGATTCGTATATGTGGCGCGAATCAATACACGTCATATAAGGTGAAAGATATTGTTATAAAATTTTTCAAGAATTTTTGAACATTTCTAATAAATTAATATGACAAAGTCTAAGAAAGAAAACGAGAATTTTAAGGGTCCACCGGTTGAATACCATTGCATTGTTTTGGGTTAATTTCACATTTAGTCTCCCAGCTTTGTATTTAGTAACACCTAGATCCCTAACTTTTCAATAACTCGTAACGTTGGTCCTTCTTGACGGCATCCGTTAATTTTTCTCTTAAATCCCTAATCAAATTACTACACTATCCCTTATATTTTTAAATTAAAAAAATAAAGAGTTGTAAAAATTTGTTTTGGAAAAAAAGAAAAAGAGACCCCTTGCCTTGTTGCCATTTCCGATAGCAAAATCGCTGCCAGAAATGGCAGTTTGCTACTGGAAATGGCATCACCCTACTACCATTTCTAGCAACGGGGGCCTTTCCCCCCAGAAGCACAAGGGGAGTCCCCTATTTCTTTTTTCTTTTTTCTTCATTTATATATTTTTTTATTTATGAACTTTTATTTTTTAATTTAAAAATATAAGGGATAAAATAGTAACTTGACTAGGAATTTAACGGAAAAATTGATGAAACCGTCAACAAGGACCAATCGTGCAAGTTGTTGAATGGTTGGGGATCTAACAGGTTGAAAAAAAAGTTGAGAACGCAAGCGATACTAATTACAAAGGTTAGGGACAAAATGTAAATTAACCCTTACCTTATTATTTCTTGATTTCTTCGTATCTTGCATTAGTTTGATGGAGGACGTAATAATCCATTATGATGTACGTGTGAATGTACTTGATTTGAAGTTGCCTCTGTATGTATTGACATCGGGAAGTGATACATGTCACATCTTATCATTAGTATTATTATAAAAATTATTACACGATGATCCTCTCTCTCATCCTCTCAATATTAGTGAAAGAATAGAGGGGACGAGGAACGAACCCTTGATTAAATGTAACGTAATGATCCATTTTAGTTCTCTGTAGAAGATCAATTTTTTAATCAATATCACTTTAAAGTTCAAAATAATTCCAAAATGGTGTTTTCAACTCTTTAACCAAAGCTAAAACATGTCAATATGTATACAGTGTTAACAAATGTTATAAAGTCATTAAAGAATAAAGAAATATATAATAGTCTTCAATTGTGTATACTTCCATTACAATCTTATTGAGCGTTGAAGTCTATTATTACATTCTACCGGTAGTCAAATAAAGTTAGTTATGTATAATTTTATGCAAGTCCACTATATAAATCATTCACGACAAGTATGGTTTCACAATTGATGTAATCTTTTAACGTATTATCGTACAGAATATGGCAAGGTAACATGTAGAATTGTTAAAAAAAATGTAGAATTATTATTTTATCTATGATACCGACAAGACTAACAATCAAGTTTGTGCATTTATGGTTAAGGGAGTTTGTCTTAGTGATAAAAGCCGATTTTATCAGATTGTTTGACTTGGGTCGAGTCATGATATTGACCCGTACAATACCCAAAATATATTTGAAAACCCGTTTGTGCTTTTATTTTTCTATGAACTTGGTTTATGTTATTGTGTGTATATATGATATTTTTGGATCGGTACAATTTTGTAGATCGGCCGACCTCGGGAACTTGGGAGAGCCTATTGACTTCTATGCCTCTGAAGTGAAAGTTCAGAGTAAGCCCTCGGGTGGGGAGGGGAGGGGTGGTTTGGGTGTTTTCTTTCTTTCCTCCTTTTTTTTTTAAATTTTTTTATTAATTTTAAATATTTTAAATATTTTGTTTTTAAAATTAAAAATTTAGTTGATATAACCGTAATTTTATTGGAGAGTTAAAGGTAATATTGATGAAATCCATTACAAAGGACCTATCTTGTGAATTTATGAAAATTAGGGACACTGGATATAAAAAAAAGATTGAAAATCTAGTCAATTCTTAACTCAAAGGTTGGAGGACGATTTGTGAAATTAACCTAACTTTTTTATATTCTCAATACATATTTTACATATTTTCTCATTATAAAATCTCCATATTTTGACAAATAAAAGATCATCAAACAAGTCCTAAATGTAATAAATGAAGCTGCACGACAGCATGGCAGTTGCATATTCTAAGATATGCACTCTGTACATCAATTTCCAAGACTTTGTATTTAATCACATTTTCAAAATTAACACACATCTAATCATATTTTCAAAAATAGGCTAAAATTTTATGCGGAAAATTCGTAGACTCAACTACTGAGCTTTATCATCACTACTATATAAAAGTATAGCCTTCGTCAAAAATATCGCCCAATTGTCAAAAATGCCCCTAGAATTGTCTTGTTCTCAACCGCAGAATCGCTTCTCGATTGTTCTTCTTGGAGCTCGTCAGTCACACATGCTCTATCTCTGTCTCTGAACTGCCCTTTTTTCATCAAATTGATTCTTCCTCTGGTCGATTAGAGCGATGGCGACTAGAAATTGACGGGTCGATTCCTCCCCTGGTCAATTACAGCGTTTGTGGCCAGAAAATTGACTGTTTAAAAGAATAATAGTCACAGCCAGGAACTCTTGCGAAGGTCCTCCGTTTCAGCCATAGGTTCTTGTTGCGGCTCTTTTTTCCTTGCCTTTCCAATCTCCTGAAACCCTATAAGGTAAGGAAGCGTTGATTTATTAAGTTGTGAGCTAAGGTTTTTTTTTTTTGTTTTTCCCGGCTTTGGATATTGGCCAAGAGTGGAGTAACTTGAATCATACATGTGGTTCTTTAGACTTCATATTACTTGTATATTTACCTAAAGTCGATCCCCTTTGCCTACTTGTTAAAATTAAGCTTTAAGCATATTGTGTCACACCCCTGATTTCATTACCAGATCAACTCCAAACATCAGTAGCGGAAGCGTTTAACAGCTCAAAAATTGAGGGCAAGACTCTACAACTACAATTCAAAAATATTACGGCGTTTTTACTGCGTACTCTGATAATTAAATATACTGTGAGCTACCTACAACGAAACCTCTGCCACGCACTGAAGCCTCAATCACATACATGTATCTTCTCTATTCTTGGGACGATCTGACCGCAATGCTCTAAATACAATACCTATAGGATTGTAGAAGAGGGAGGGGTGAGTACAAAGTACTCAGTGAATAACAGCATGCATTGGCCCACACAAAACAATGCAAAGAAGATCAACAGATGACAAAGATATATACCTCAGGCACATCACTAATTTAGCCTCTACCAAGAAGCCATACGATACAAACGTACAAATTGCCAAGACCACACAGTAAAGTCATAGTACCATAAAGCATTACAAATACAATTCAAACACAGGTAGATAGCGCTATTAGCGAGACCCAAGGGCAATAACAGTGGTTTAACCAATAACAAGTGTGCACACTCAGATATCAATTGTCAAAGAAATACAATAGAAGTATAAGAAGCAATTACATATTATCGAATACCAAAAAGAATTTAAGAAGGCACGAGTTTCGAAGAGGGAGAGCCAAGGCATATATTACTCACCTTAAAGATTACCCAAACATTCATCAAATAATTCGTACGTAGAAAACTGCCATTAAGCCTTGAAATACTTTAATCAAAGCTATTTTTTAAGTTACAATTTTTCTATATATGGTAAGAACCATTTTTCGAGTACAAGGGTGATGTTTTAGAGGGTTTTAAGGGTTATTCTTTCCCATTTCTTGGCCTTGGGCGAATTTGGGGTGGAAGAGAGGAGAAATAGGGTGTTGGAAGGGCTTGGGAGACTTTGCGGACTCAATAGCCCTTTTTATAATAGTTTGGAATTAGTTTATTGTAATAAACTTTTGAGATTCACCAATCCAAACGTGACAAGTGGCGTGACATGGCAGCATACACCTCATAGGGCAGTGTGGCTCAATGTAGATTGTTCGTTTATTGTTCAAGAAACTCTTCTATTTTGTGTTTTCTTGTAATTTAGTCACCACACTTCTATTTTCATCAATCAAGCACCGCATTCTTTCTTTGATTGTCAATTAAGCGATAATCTTGAGACCGTCCAATGTAATTTGAGCAATTATTCCATCATCGTCGACCATGTAGCTTTATTGGAGGTTAAATTCTCGTGAGATGTTACAATACACCCCCTTTTAAATAAATTTCATTCTCGAAATTTGCTAGGCGTTGTAGAGGTAACTATTACTTTCAAAAGCATATACCATAAATTTACAAAAGTTAAGTATTCAAAGCCTTAACAATCTAATTACACAATTTATTTAAAGTCTATTTAAAATAGGTTAAATAATAACCTACAAGAGTTAATTTAGGTGCAAAATAGCCAAGAATAAATCTTTCCAATTGACATAGGGGTCAATCATGAGAAAGAAATAGATTTCAAGGCTTAAAAGCGCATAAAATAAACTTTTGGATCGATTTAGATGAATTCAGAAACCTCAGGGACTGGTCTGCGAATTTTTCGGGAAAAATCTAGAGCACCGCCATAGGCTTGTTGTGACCGCACCCTGGAGCCGGAGTGCCCGCATCGGCCTTTCTGTCCGGTACAGGCTGCTCTGCACCTGTGCGGCCGCACAGGTAGCAAATATTTTTTTTAAATAATTCTTTTTTCTTGCTTTT
The DNA here is from genome assembly GCA_963692815.1 of Nyctanthes arbor-tristis. Classification (NCBI taxonomy): domain Eukaryota; kingdom Viridiplantae; phylum Streptophyta; class Magnoliopsida; order Lamiales; family Oleaceae; genus Nyctanthes; species Nyctanthes arbor-tristis. Next base: position 60,685 of record CAVNYN010258230.1, on the reverse strand, counting down.
TCATGTAATCATCTAGATTTCAAAACATTCTCAAATATAAATAAGAGCCATTTGGTATCTTTTAAAGTTAGCTTGTCATCTTCAGACTAATTGAAAGCTATTATTTGTTTCTTTTCCATTTTCTTTGTTTTCATTGATAAACTTTTAGAAGCCAACTCTATATGACTGTAATATTTCCAAGGTCAGTTTTAACCTATCATCAATTAATATACATAATTCCAATACTTTTAGGCGCACGAATCCGTCCAAATAAGAGAGATACATGTATGTGAGGCCGCAGGACCATGGTCTGATACCAACTTGTCACGCCCCAAATTTCATTACCATATCAACTCCAAATATCGGTAACGGAAGCGTTTAACAGTTCAAAAATCGAGGGTGAGACTCTACAAATACGATTCAAAAATATTGAGACACTTTCACTGCGCACTATGATAATTAAATGTACTGTATGCTATCCACAATGAAACCTCGGCCACACACCGAAACCTCGATCACATACATGTATCTCCTTTATCCTTGGGACGATCCGGCCGCAATGCTCTAAATTCAATACCTACAGGATTGTAGGAGATGGAGGGGTGGGTACAAAGTACTCAGTGAATAACAGCATGCATTGTCCCATGTAAAACAATGCAAAGAAGATCAACAAATGACAATGATACATGCCTCAGACGCATTACTAGTTTAACCTCTACCCGGAAACTATATGATACAAATGTACAAATGGCCAAGACCGTACAGCAAGGCCATAGTACTACAAAGCGTTACAAATACAATTCAAACACAGGTAGATAGCGCTGCTAGTGAGACCTAAAGGCAATAACAATGGTTTATCCAATAACAAGTGTGCACACTCAGATATCAAATGTCAAGGTAATACAATAGGAGTATAGGAAGCAATTACATATTATTGAATACCAAAGAGAATTTAGGAAGGCACGAGTTTCGAAGAGGGAGAGCCAAGGCATGTGTTACTCACCTCAAAGATTACCCAAATATTCTTCGAATAATTCTTACGTAGAAAACTGCCATTAAGCCTTAAAATTCCTTAATCAAAGCTATTTTTTAAGTTACAATCTTTCTATATATAGTAAGGACTATTTTTCAAGTACAATGGTGATGTTTTGTAGTGTTTTAAGGGTCATTCTTTTCCATTTCTTAGCCTTGGACGAACTTGGGATGGAAGAGAGGAGAAATGGGGTATTGGAAGGGCTTGGGAGATTTTGGGGACTCAATAGCCCTTTTTATAATAGTTTAGAATTAGTTTATTGTAATAAACTTTTGAGATCCACCAATTCAAACGTGACAAGTTGTGTGACATGGCACCATACACCTCATAGAGCAGTATGGCTCAATGTAGATCGTTCATTTATTGCTAAAAAAATCCTTCTATTTTGTGTTTTCTTGTAATTTAGTCACTACACTTCTATTTTCGCCAATCAAGCACCGCATTCTTTCTTTGGTTGTCAATTAAGCGATAATCTTGAGACCCTCCAATATAATTCGAGCAATTATTCCATCATCGTCGACCATATAGTTTTATTAGAGGTTAAATTCTCGCGAGATATTACAATCAACTTATCATGCCCCCAATTTTTAACAATAGCGAAAACATTTAAACAAGTATCTCAATTCAAAATCGAAAGCGAGACTTTACAAATACCATTCAAAAGTATTAAGGTGCTTTCGTTGTGCACTATGATAATTAAATGTATTGTGGGCTACCCACAACGAAACCCCGGCCACGAACCGAAGCTTCGATCATATACATGTATCTCCTCTATCCTTGGGATGATCTGGCTGCAATACTCTAAATTCAATACCTACAAGATTGTACAAGAGGGATAAGTACAAGGTACTCAGTGAATAATAGCATGCATTGGCCCGCACAAAATAGTGCAAGAAAGATCAACAGATGACGAAGATACAAAACCTTAGACACATCACTAGTTTAGCCTCTACCGGGAAGTCATACGATACAAATGTACAAATGGTCAAGACCACACAGAAGACTATAGTACCACAAAGCAATACAAATACAATTCAAACACAGGTAGATATCGCTACTAGCGCGACCCAAGGGAAATAACAATAGTTTATCTAATAACAAGTGTGCACACTTAGATATTAAATGTCAAAGCAATACAATAGAAGCATAGGAAGCAATTACGTATTATCGAGTATCAAAATGAATTAAGGAAGGCACGAATTTCGAAAAGGGGAGCCAAGGCACGTGTTACTCACTTTTTAATTTAATCTTCCCCACTCGATAATCTCCTCATTTATTTTTTCCAATTAAATACTAGATCTTTATATTATAATTAGGGAATGATAATCTATATATTAATTAAAGAAAATTAGTCTGCGGTACCTTTGTACCGTAGTTTTACCTCTAAAAGTTTGTTATAGGGTCTTTTTCGATATTTTATATTATATTGCAGTAACTCATGCGGTCTTATGAATTTTTAAAATTTTTTAATTTTTTATTCTCTTCTTCGTTATCCATTTTATAGCTAATATATAATTATCATCATTTAATTTTTTAAATTATTGATAAATTTAATTATCTAATTAGCAGACTAATGAATAAGTGTCCATATATCTTCAAAATTCATAGTTTATAATTAATATAAATTAAACATATATATTTTTAGTTTAAAGTTAACTGAAAATTATAATTGTACTTTTTTTAACATTCCTGGTATGTATATTAATAATTATAAGTAATTTTCCTTAAAAAACATATGGTTACTTTTATGTATTATTAATTTATATATAATTTTTATGTTATCTGGCTTTCTTGATTTCGGATAAAAAATATTTTTAGAGTATATTATATAGCTCAACTATTAATTATTTCGTACAATATCATTTATCTAAATTAGTATAAAAAATAAAATTATATATATTTGTATTAACGATAACAATTAAGTTAAAATTTGCTATAAATTATAGTTATCTTAACATGATAATAACAAATTTACATTATTATTTGTTTAATATAACCTTGTAAAATTTCACTTAGATAACAAATTATAATAACAAGTTGTAATAACAAACTAACTAATGGATATATGTCTATATATCCTCAAAATTCATAGTTTATAATTAATATAAATTAAACATATATTTTTAGTTTAAGTTAACTGAAAATTATAATTGTACCTTTTTATTAATTTTTCCTAGGTACGAATATTAATAATTATAAGTAACCTTCATTAAAAAAACATATGATTACTTTTATGTATTATTAATTTATACAATTTTTATGTTGTCTGGCTTTCTTGATTTCGGATAAAAAATATTTTTAGAGTATATTATATGGCTCAACTATTAATTATTTCGTACAATATCATTTATCGAAATTAGTGTAAAAAATAAAATTATATCTATTTGTGTTAACGATGACAATCGAGTTAAAATTTATTGTAAATTATAGTTATCTTAACATGATAATAACAAATTTACATTATTATTTGGTTAACATAGCTTTATAAAATTTCACTTAGATAACAAATTATAATAACAAATTAGAGTTTTCATTAGATTTTGTTAATTTTCAAATTAGGGATTTCGATGCTAACAAATTATCTTAGCGACTTTGGGGTTTTGAATGTTAATAATGATTTTATTTGTTTTTGCAAATTATAATATATTTTATATTTTTAATGTGTTTTTTGGTGTTTCAATTAATTTTTTAATGGAATTATTAAATATATTCTCTTTTTTAATGCGTTTTAGATATATATTATATGTTTCTTTTAAGTTACGCATTCATTATGTTATTCTTATATTTTAGTTAAATGGGTTTGATATAATATATTAATTGTTTAAATTATTTTTTCTTATTTTATTTGAGTTCTTACTATGTATTAATTTACACATAAGTGTGAAAATTATCTATGTAACTTGGTAGTCGGATGGAACTTGATGCTCTTATGGTACCCTTATGTAGGTATATATTTTTCAATATTTCTAAAGTTTTTTTATTTTCTTTTTATGTACATATAAGTGTTGAAATTTGTTTTTTTTTTCTTTTTTTGGAATGCATGTCTTGTACTCTTATTATTGGTTTGATGAATAGATTGTATTGAGTTAAATAATGCTCTTAATGTGATTTCAGGGTTGCATGAGAGCTAAGACTTCAACTGTATTTGGTGGATGGTGTGTTCTTTTTAAAATAAACTTTACAATATATATGTTATATTATATGTACTGTGGTTATTATATTTTGAAGGAAATTTGTAATTGTCCCTTCTTTTTTTTTTATTATTTTTCGTAGTTAAGATGCGTTTTGAACTTAAAGTAGTTAATAGGAGTCTACATATTAGTTTTCTTGTAATAGTTGTAATTGTGTGTATTTGTAGTTTTTATTGTAATGTATTTTAGGCCTATTTATTTCTCTGATGCATGGTATTTTTGTTGATTTAAATTTCATAATGATGTATATAAAGTGAGTAGGGATTATTTTGATCAGCTCTATCTCACTCATTTTTGCCTTTTATACTTTTTTTGCTTGTTATTATAATGGTTTTTTCCCTTTTTTTAGATCCATTTATATTACAGAACTCGAATGTAGATTAATTAATTTGTAAAAAATCCAATACATTTGCATTTATAATAATCACTTTATTTGACTATTTACTTTCCTACCTTCAATGCCTTTGTGTTAAATCTTTTTTATCTTTTGTTAAAAAAAAAAGAAAGAAAGAAAAAGAAAAGAATGTATATTTATTAATTAATCATACATAATAAAAGAAAATAATATGTACAAATTTGTATTTTAATTAATTAAAAAATGAAGAATTCGTATAATTATATTGAATTTGGTTCCTGATTAAGTTGCAATAATATTAGTTTAAAAATTCCTTTTTTTTTTTAAAAATTAAATATTGGTTATAAATCTAAATTTAATTATATATGATTCCAAAGTAAAAATAATTGATTGTCTTTATTTTTTAGTATATAAAGGGATTGTAGGCATGGAGAATCTCTTGATCAAGAGTGTGGGAATTTAACATACCATGCCGGTCTTGATAAACTGATTATCATTTATAACGATAATACCCTATTAGCAAAGTGAACGCAACATCAAGTTCAATATAATCAATTCGTTAGATTATGATTCTTCATGGATAATACAAAATTATTTAAGTTTTTGTATTTAGATTTATATGTATAATCTGAGATGGTTTCTTCCCATGTAACGCACGGGTGAAAATCTAGTATATATTTATAGGGTGAAGGGATGGTGGGTGGATGTGTGTTTAGATGAGAGCCTTGATCATTTGCCACTTTTTATAGTAGTTAGGAATTAAGTTAATTTAAATGTCACTTGAAATTCATAATTTGCGAAAGTACCAAGTGTCCTAGACATTTAGCAAAATTGCAATTAATTAATTATAAAAAAAGTATGGCTTTGACACTTGTTAAGATAATGTCCATTTATTAATTATAAAAGTAGCACATGTCTTAAAATTTGGCAAAAATATAACAACTTGGCAAATCTAGCAATCAATTATTTATGAAAATGACAATTCTCCCATAAATTTGGCATAATTAGCACTCTTCATTAATTGCAAAAAGAACATTTGTCTTATAATTTAGCAAAGTTTATTGTAAATTTTGGCGGGATGTTACAATATACCCCTTAAATGAATTTCGTCCTCAAAATTCGCTATCACCCACAATAATTCAAGTGTAAAGTAGTCCATAGGAGTCATTTCCATTGAATAAGGGTTAACCATGTGAAAATTAGAATCCAAGGCTTAAACGTGCATAAAATAAATTTTGGATTGATTTAAAACAAACCAAGAAGATCAGGGACCTTACAGCAAAATTTTTTCAAAAAAAATCTGGCTGGGCGCACCGCCTTAGTTCGGTGCACCCGCCCTGCCAAACCAGGGTGCCCGCACTAGGCGTTCTGGTTTGGGCAGCCGTTGCCGTACGGGAGCACGATAATACTATGTGGCTGCACAATAACTTTTTTTTTTTACTTTTCAATTGACACACTTTCAATTCAAGGCCAAATTATTATACTATACACGACGCTCTTCCGACCAAAATCAAATTTAATTTATCACCCCATTAACATACATGATTTCAATACCTATAAGTGCACGGATCCGTCCAAATAGGAGTGATATATGTATGTGAGGCCGGAGAACCATGCTCTAATACCAACTTGTCACGCCCCCAATTTTTAACAATAGTGGAAGCATTTAAACACGTATCTCGATTCAAAATCGAGGGCGAGACTTTACAAATACCATTCAAAAGTATTGAGGAGATCGGAAGAGCGTCGTGATAATAAATATACTGTGGGTTACCCACAATGAAATCTCGACCACAAACTGAAGCCTCGATCACATACATGTATATCCTTTATCCTTAGGACAATTCGGCCGCAATGCTCTAAATTCAATAACCACAGGACTGTAGAAGAGGGGGTAAGTACAAAGTACTCAGTGAATAACAGCATGAATTGACCCATGCAAAACAATGTAAGGAAAATCAACAGATGACAAAGATACAAATATCGGGCATATCACTAGTTTAGCCTCTACCCGGAAGTCATAGATACAAATATACAAAAAGTCAAGACCACAAAGGCTATAGTACCACAAAGTAATACAAATACAATTGAAACACGGGTAGATAGCGCTACTAACAAGACGCAACGGCAATAACAATAGTTTATCTAATAACAAGTGTGCACACCTAGATATCAAATGTCAAAATAATATAATATAATCATATGAAGCAATTACGTATTATCGAATATCAATGAGAATTAAAGAAGACACGAGTTTCAAAAAGGGGAGTTAAGGCACGTGTTACTCACCTTTTAATTTAATCTTCCCCACTCGATAATCTCCTCATTTGTTTTCTCCAATTAAATACTAGATCTTTATATTATAATTAGGGAATGATAATATATATTTATAGGAGTGAAGGGACGGTGAGTGGATGTGTGTTTGGATGAGAGCCTTGATCATTTGACACTTTTTATAGTAACTAGGAATTAAGTTAATTTAAACCTCACTTGAAATCCATAATTTACAAAAGTGTCAAGTGTCCCAGCCACTTGGCAAAATAGCAATTAATTAATTATAAAAATAGCATAGCTTTGACACTTGACAAGATAATGTATATTTATTAATTATAAAAGTAGCACATGTCTTAAAATTTGGCAAAAATATAACAACTTGGCAGATCTCCATAAACTTGGTGAATTAGCACCCTTCATTAATTGCAAAAAGAACATTTGTCTTATAATTTAGCAAAGTTTATTGTAAATTTTCTCGGGGTGTTACATGTTGTGTTTTAAGCATGTTTGTCAATGACACCAAATTAGAATATTCGAATTCAGGCTCTAAAATAGACTTGCAACGAAAAATGATGAATGCCCATTATTGCCTACAAATTAACTGCTGCCAATGATCCAACAATTATAATCTTAAAGACCCCATACCGCTTGTGTGGCATGCTATTGTATAATCTGCACATCCAACTGTTTAAGTGGATCAGTATGTAAAAATGATCACTTTCCTTCGTGCTCTACCATCTCTTCTTTATTGTTACATGTAGCCAATTGGCGCCTAAAAAAAAAAAATGAATTGTAACATTGGTTAATAAACAACATAGGCAATATTGTATGATGCTATTTCGTTGAAACAGAGTATTCAAAATTTGTTTCGATTATGCTGAGGTAAGATTCAAATAATATTCATATGGCTCTTACTAATAGCTCTTAGATTAAGTGGTTCAATGTGGTATCAGAGTAGAGAAAGATCCTAAGTAAGAAAACCTTGATGTTAATCGTTTAATGAAACTACGCACATGTCAGGTTTTCATGTGGAAAAATAAAGCTTGCACCTGAGGGGTTGTAGCAAGAGAAAATTTCATATAACATTATTTTTGAATTTTAACATGTTAAATAGAAATATAATTTGAATGGATTAGGGGAAACAACTTGAATTCTGGGGAAATCAGATTGGCTTTCATTAGATTAATGATTATTGTCTCTATGAAATATATTATTGACTATGTGCCATGTGCTATTTTAGGGAGAACCTTCATTTCTTCTGCGATAGCAGGCTTCTACTTAAGATGTTCATGGTTTTGTAAAGTTACTAGGAATAGTTGAGTAGGCACATAAGGTGAATGCTAGATGTATCTTCTACAAGTGATGATAAGAGATATAAGCAAAGATGGAAGAGGTATCATTATAAGAATGTGGTTTCAAGAAACCTCGCATATTAGGTTCCTTGCAGTTATTAATATGATGAAAGAATATTCATATACATTTTTTTTAACTTATTTATTCTAACAGTGGCATGGATACAATTAGATTTTTTCCCCCTCTAATTTTATGTATCATCACGGATATGGGAATATACAATGAGCAATTGTAAAGATCCGCAAAGATCTTGCTTAAATTGTCACGAACTATGTCTTATTACAAGCTACCTCCTGGTGTAATGATGTTGCAGTCCTTTTGAAGAGTCCTCAATTAGTATCTATTCATGTATTGAATTTATTTGTTGGTTTATGACTCAGTTTAGTCCATACTTCTCTTCGGTTGGTAGATAAAATTTTTAAGAATGCATTTATTATGTAATATCTTTTGTAACCTGAATGAATCATCATTGCTACCCTAATTATGAATTTAATGTATCCAGATGATTTTCTGTTCGGAACGACTATGGTTATTGGCAGCATTTGTAGATATTTTATTTATTTCGTCCGCCTCTCAAAACGGTTTGTGAGTCATGCATTCTGTAGGGTTAAGGACATGATTTTGCTAAATGGTTGTTTTAATTTTTTCACTCTGAAATTTGAAATTGATGAAATTTTTGGATGGATGACTGGTTGTAATTTCTTTCTTTCTTTCTTTCTTTCTTTCTTTCTTTCTTTGTTTTTTTTTTTTTTGCCCCTCAATGATATAAAGCTAGAAAATTTATTGTTGAATAGAAGGAAGTTCTTGACGTTTCAGATTTTGGATTGTATGCTCCACCTCAGTAAGTTCAGATTGGTGTCTTACTTCGCTTTCACACTGCCATTAGATATTTTCTAATACTTTTTTTGAGGGAGAGATATTTTGTAATATATGTAAATATAATAGAAAATGAATCATTTTTAGCACATAAAGATAGCAATTATGAGGAACACGACGCTCTTCCGATCTAATAATTTTCTCCCTCTGAACCAAGCAGGAAAAATAGTTGACAATGGTGAATCAGAATAATAACAGAGCTGGTTTGTGGACCTCATCGTTGTTTCTATTTGTCTATTAGCTCCACCCCATTCCCCCTCTTCAAAAAAACAAAAGATCGGAAGAGCACACGTCTTTATATCTCACTCATATCTGAAGGATCATGGGAAATAGCCAAATAGGAGAAAATGAAAAACTTCCGGCTGCAAATCGACTTCAAGCTGAAAAGGTTTTCATGGTTTCAATTTGGAAGGAGAGAGAGAGCGGAGAGAGACAGCTGAGAGTGTATGCGGAAGATGGGTAAAAATATTATCAGTGATTGGGGGTGATTAGGAGATACCGGTGATTTGCCTTGACACTGTGGAAGTGGATGTTGCCAGAACCAGATCTGCTTATTGCAACCAGTGCCGAGATCGGAAGAGCGTCGTGACACTGAGTCAACTCAGCTTTTTCTTTACACAATGATAGGTTTTTCACCAGCAAGGTAAGTATGTCTTGATTCTGCTTTTCTCCCCTACTTTTTTTTTTCTTTAATTGATTGGATATTAAGAGTGTGCAGCTTTTGTATTGAACAGATATGCACTTTTTCTATTGCCCTTTTTTTCTGTCTCAATGTTTTTCTGTTGTTTGTATCTTTGAAATCTCCTGCATATTTATTGTTGTTCCTCTATTACTGGTCATTGTCAGCATCACTGGAACTGAGCTCATGTCCATTCTGAAGCAATTATGTTCTTTTCATGTAATGAAGCAGATCTACTTAAACTTTCTGCTTATGCTTTATAATTATTGAATCAGCAACGTGGTTAGTTTTATGAATGTATACGCTCTATGATATTCTGGCAGAAAAAGATTACCTCTGAATTTACCCTTTTACGATGGAAGTCTAAGAATCGGTGCGTTCATTTGAATTTTACATTAAATGCTCTATGGCTCAACAGTTTTCTCCAAAACAACTGATTCACAATTAAGATTTCCCTTGGCAATGGGCATTGCAAAATTTGCTTACTGTTAGAAGTTGGACCAATATATACAATCATTGCAAAACATCTGGGGAAGATTTACATAATTAAATGCTTATTTGATTCTGATGCAATATGAAACCAGAACTTGCTGACCACCATACTTTTTTCTAGATTAAAACAATCAGATGTCATCATAAAACATGTAAGGATTGATAATATATATTCATATGGCTGTTAAACCAAGGAAAGTAGTTTGCTTTAGGTAGTGGACTCGAAAAGACTATTGGTTGATCTTCATACACATGGTGGAAGTGGGATGTACAAAAGGGTCCAATACTAGAATAACTATTGTGGTAGTTAAGATCCACATTGGATATTGCGTACATTTAGCAAAAAAAGTTGATCTTCCGATCTCTTAGTACCAGTTAAATCTTAATGTTACTTTATTTTCTGTCCAACGATTATGTGCAACGTTCTTTTTAGCAGTCTGATGCAGATGCCAACGAGTAAGCACAGATTACAGGCAAACCAGCCACTGCATCCTTGGCCATCTAAGGTACTCAATCGAGCCTTTTTATTATTCTAATAAAAGTTCCTGATATGCCTTTTATCTTTTCCGTTTTTTTACTATTTTTCCCCCTTTTTTGCAGCTGGTGTTTTAATTTGTGCTTATAATTTTTATCTTTTGATTGATACCCTAATCCTTGGGAATGCTTGATTTTTCATTATCTAATATATTTTGATTTTTTTATCTGTTTAGCAGGACTATTTGATTGCAGCTGGACCACTTAAAGAAGGAGAAGTTGGGCAAGTATTATGTATTATCTCTGCTACTTTTAAGTTATTTTTCCTATAGTTAATTGTGGAGTTGCTCGTTGTTCATTATAGATGATCAGTTGGGCATTTATTATGTACATGAAACATATAAATTTTCAGAAAACACATTGCAAGAACTAATCGAGAAATATAGAGTTCATTTTCAACTGCCACTGCTTCCTTCATTCTTATTTGATTATTAGTTTAACCAAATGAAATTTTCTTGGATAGAAAACATTGGTGTCATATTGGACGTGGCTGGTTTTCTAAACTTGTTGTTTAACTGCATTTATCTACCAATGCTAGAATCAAACATTTTACCCTTTTTCTCTATATTGATTTTCTACTTGTTTTTAGATGAGTTGGAAAATTTTGGTGACTCTGGTTTTAATTTATAAGGTCAAGCCATGTTTGGCTAATATAGAATTAATATATATGGTCAAATCTTCAATTTCAGCTTTCAAGTTCATGCGAAGACAGCATGTAAGTCTGAGATTTATGGTTTTCATTGTGTGAATTTTTATTTTGAACAAGTTCTCCAATAGTCTTTGTTTCAGAACTAACCCGGCACTTTGATTTTGTTCAAAATGGATGCTTCAGCTAATTTGAACAATGGAATGGAGTTATTCAGGTATATAATAGAAATTAAAATTCCCAAGAGCAATTTCTTCTAATACTTACCTATAATCCTTAAAAGGTAAAAAAAAAAAAAAACTGCACTATCCCCTCAAACCATGATAGCATTTGAGATTGTAAAAAGTTTGGGGTTTAAGGGGCTATCTCTAAAAATGCTTTCTAAATGATAGGAATGCCCAAGTTTAATGGATGGTCATCCTTTCTAGATGCTTCATGATATTAAATATGTTTGTCTTATCCTCCTCACTTCTTTGACTGGGTACAAATTAAGTTTTCCTAATGTGTTAGAAAGTTTATCTCCAGGTTATAACTTCAGTGGTTCGCATCTATGCTAGTGAAACTCAATTAACTATTGTTGATAGCATTCCTAATGTAACAATAATGCAAAGAACACTACAAGAGATTTCAGTAAGAAAATGAAATTAGTTTGACTTGAATACCTACAGCCTGTTGTTCTCTTCAATGTATAATAGCTGTTATGTATGCCCGAAGGCTGAAAAGCTTGAGGAAACAGTTTTTTTTTTCCCCTCAGCTTATTTATATATTTATTTTCCTTCTCTGGGAATCTAGCTTAACCGTGGAGCAAAAATGTTTTCTCCATCATCAGTGCACCATAGATTATAGTGACTTTTCCAGCAATGCCAACAGGAACAAGTGAAGCAATTTGATAGGCAATTTTTGTACAAAGAAAAGGGTCCAGACACTGTTGGATGATAATGAGTCGAGGAGAGGCTGCTGTTGTTTGGCACTGTCTGTGAGTGTGCAATTGTGACATAAGAATAGTGATTTTGTCTTTGTTTTTGAATGTCATTTTAATTGTTTCTTTTTGTGCTGTCATCTTACGTTCACATGGTGTACGTTGGCTTGAGATATTGTTTGGAGCAAATCAAATCTTTATGAATTTTAATTTTTTATAATTGTTATGATACTATTTATTATATTGCCCATTTTCTAATGTATTGGTGTTTTATATTTCTATTATTGTTGCGTTGTATTCAGAGTTTATTCCAATTTTTAGTCTGCTACTTGAGTTTTATGATTAAAGTTGGTGTACAACACGGACTTGGAGACATGTGCAATGCACTTGCCGCCTCTAGTATAATAGAAGATAGATTAGCCAATATTTGAGAAGTCAGTATATTTGAAACATGGTTGTAAATAGCTTATATTTTTAAAGGAGCAACAAAAATATTACGCCATTGCATTATGAGCTTTTTTCTACTTTGATTGGTCTCCAAGGTTTTTTTTTTGTCAACCAACTAATTAACAAGTACGTGCTTTTGGGGCCCTTCTGTTTGAGATATGGTCAATGGCTATAGACAACCGCCTTAAAGGCTCGTGTCTTTCTCAAAGCTTGGGAATTTGTATTTTTTGTAATCCTTTCTATTGGCCAAAAAATATTCTGGTACTTCCACAGTGGTACACCTCTTAGTCAATTAAGAATATATATTAATTAAATAAAAAAAAGTCTGCGGTACAATTTTATCACAATTTTCTTGTCACTTTTCCTTATAATTGAGAATAATTTGGTCTTTTTATTTCTAACTGCAGTAATCAGTGAGGTAAATGCCTTTTATATTTGATTTTTTTTAATTTTATTTCAGTTATTTTCAAAATTTTCGAGTTATCATACCTTCATAATTTTATCTTATGTATTCATAATTCTATCTCCAAGTTATCTTATATCAGTTTTTAAAAATACTTTTCATTCCCATGAAAATCCAACAATTAAGATAACCACCTCCCTGATGTCTAACAGATTATTCCTAAATTTTCTATCTTTATTCAAGAATTTGATAGAGGACTAAGATATCATTATACGACATGGATCTTGGCGCACACAAACAAACAAAGTTAATAGCTGTGATTTTTATGAATTGATATATTAAAATAAAATTTAACTATGTTTGAACAAATATATAATATTATACCGCGATATCAAGTTTTTCACCTTTTTTTTTCTTTTACATGTGTGGATATTTAGTTTCTCAAATCCTACTAATTTAGATTATTTTGAATTATTCTTTCTTTGTACTGCACGGGTGAAAAACTAGTTCACATATGGATTTAAAGGCTTTTTTTTTTTAAAGAAGGAAAGACTCTAATTTGTTGTTTAATTTAAACTATAAAATCTACATCTTAGTTCTTTATTAGTCAAGAGTATCGATATTCTTGGACTTCCAAAGTTTTGTCCGCCATTGGCCATGTCTCGAGAATGAGCCAACACACGACAACTATACCCAGACCCCTTAACCGATTAGATGTGGTATATGGTGATGTAACATTTTTGTGAATGAGAAGTTCATTGTAGACCGTATATTGAGGCTAGGCCCCTGCCAAAGTGTCAAGGCCAGAGCATGGGGGATCAGACACGGGACTTATATGTTTCCATGTCTGTTAACGGTTATATCAGCACAAATATAAGCTCTTTAGTGTGAAAACGAGACTATAATTAGGACGAATAAAAAAGAAAAAGTAAACTACATAAGTGAGACGCACTTAGTATTTGACAAGAATTTTATTATATACCCCTAGGTGTATGATATCTTACATTTAATATAGAAATGTACATGAGCAGTTAAAATGAGTTGTACCCTTTTTATCATCTACCCATCCATTGTCACATCCCTCTTATGTGTGATAATACTTCCTCTGTCACACAAAATAGTCCACTTTTTATTTTTACAATATTTAAGAAAATTTCAATACATGTTGTTAGAAAAGTAACATTTATGAGTAATTTTCCTTCCTTGAGAGAGAGAATAATTTTCCTTATATATATATATATCACTTCTTTCATTTATTATTCCACCTAAGTCTTCTTATTCACCAATGATAATACATATTAAATATTTTAGTATGCAAGAAAACTAAGAAATTAACAAAAGAAATATGACTATAATTTGAAATGGATAAAAAAGAAATAGTGGAGCGTGGACTATCTTTGTAGGACAAAAGGGATACTCTTTTCCTTTTTAAATCTAAATTGGGAACAAAATTTTGGTATTTCATAAGTATTATATTCCGCCTTGTTGACAAAATCAGGAGTTGAAATATAAATTCATGAACTCAATTTATAATTAAATTGGGCCCTTAAACACAAGTGTAGGTTTTTGGTTGGCCGTCTCCCGTACTCCTAAGAGTACCACAATTTGTTTGTTAAATTGGAAACTCGTATTCAATCTAGTTGATATTTCCTTACTAGACATTAGTATGTAAATATTATTATCTACCCACCTCCTCATATGAAGTGCCAACTAAATTGGAAATCAATTTTCAATATAAATAAATGAATCAAGCTATTTGGACATGCATATAAATAAAAGTTATGATAAAAAGGAATTCAATTTACTTTATTATTGCACAATTCAATGTGGTTTATAATCATTTCAGGAGTAAACAGATAATTTTAACCTCTTTTATCATAATTTTTATTCACTATTTTTAAATAAATAGCATTATTTTTAACGTCAACAATATTTTTTTGAAGATGCAACTTCAAACATTATTTTGTTACTGCACGTTAATAAGTCACTGGTGAAAAATAGGATAATAGGAATTTATTCATAATCAACACCGTTGTCCAATCAGATGCGTTCTTTTGGTAAGTGGTAATATCGCATAGCGGATCTGGATGTCCAGTTAAAAATTTGACACAAATGTCTCATCCTAGCAGATACTGAATTTGTTCCACTCGTCTGGGGTAGAAAAACCAGTGTAAAATAGTCCTTGAGTTTCCAAACTTACAAAAAAATACCTTTACCTATTTCATTGATGTCAAAGCGATACGTATGGATGGTTTGTCAATGCGCATAATCCTAATGTTAGAGGAAAAAAGTCAAGGAAAAGAAAGCTACAGAGGACATATCACGGGGCAAAAACTCATTTCTAGATAATGTATAAGGGATAACTATGGTGGAAAATATGGGTATATGGGAGGAAGTTAGTGACCGCTTGTATTTCTTAAATGACTTTCAAACTGCATGTATATGTGAAAATATAAATTGAAATTTCATTTGTTTTATTATAGATAGATGATAAATTTACTTGTATTTACTTTTTTCATTTGTCACAAAATTCAAAATTTTCATCTATATCCGGTGAAATATTATTAATTTGTATAATATTTGTCGGACCAAAAATTAGAGAGGGAATTCTCTAAATTTGGGGCCAAATTTGGCTGCACAAATGGCTTTTTCCACCATTCGAATGCCTCTTTTCATCCTTAATTTTGTACAATATTTGGTTTTATTAAGGAAAAACCCCAAACCCAATATTGCAAATACTCTCATCTATCATGTATAAAATGAGGACTGAGGGAAAACTTTTAATTTCCTATTTCGTCCCTATTTTATTTCCCTAATTTATAATAATATCCCTATTTATTTAATATTTAACTAGTAATATGGAAATAGTGAAAATAGATGAGCTCAAGGTTTATGGGATCTATCGAGTAATGGTCTGATAACATACGTCTGACAGCATAATGCCGCCAAATACTTATGTGTCACACCAGATGCAAACCATCTAGTATGTCACATCACAATGTATGACGTGACATGCCAAATGGTGCGCATCTAGTGCACCACATAAGCATCTGACGGTATTATACTGTTAGACGTTTGATATTAGATTATTTACTTGCTAAGAGCACTTACATTGGTGTTGTTAAATTTAATTATGCACATAAACAAAAAGTACATTTTAAGAAGTTAAATGCCACATATAAAAGTTAAATTTAACAACTATTGAAGTATCACTTTAGATATATTAAATATCATTAAAATCCACCCAAACCCAAATGGGCTCATTCTTGTCAAAAGTTATTAGTCAAAATTTATTAAATAAACAAAAAAAGAATTTTTCAAAAACATTAAATTCTAACACAATGTTAAAATTATAATTAAAGTTAACAATTAACAAAAAAAATATTTTTTTAATAACTTATTTAACACCATCATTATATATTGTTGAGTTGCTAACTAATAATTTCACTAATAATCTATTTTAATACTACCCATGCAGAGGCTCTAACAAAGTGAATGTGGCCGTAAAAATTAGAAACCACTAATTGAGGTATTACAAAACGATTTGGGCATTAGATGAACCGGTTATCTTTAATAATCTAATATCATCTATGATTGTTGAACTTTGTCCCACCTAGAAATTAAGTCATCACACTTGAATTTAAAACAATTATGTCAATGAACTTTAATATGTCAACAATCAAGTTACCACCTCTCAAAAAAAAAAAAAAAAAAAAATCAGGTTACCAAACGTGGACAATTAGGCACTGAACAACTTGACATTTTTTGAATCTCTAATCTTTTTTTTGGTTGATTTTAAAATATTCACAATGTTATCTAATTGAATATTTCTCATGTTAGACTTATAAAAACTGTTAGTAGAATTGCAATATGAGTAAGAAAATAAAATAATAGAAAGTACATGGGAGGACAAACAAACATAATAGAGAAAATAAAAATCGAGGCCTATTTTTGGCACAGTTTTTTTAAAACAAATTTGATCGCAACTCAATAAACTATTTATTTCCCGGTACAACGGTAAAACCTATAGTAATAGTAGCATGAAATTCCTACATAGGCAAATCAAAACTCATATCTAAATAATATCGCACGAATAGCAAATTTTAGTGAACTCGAAGGAATTTCACGTGTAACTCAATAGCAGAAAGTGGTCCTTTATGTAGCAATGCAAGCAGGGGCGTAGCCAGAACTCCGGTTTACCCCTAACTCAACTATTTTTTCCCAAAACCCAAACATATAAAAACATATAATTTTTGTTTTTCTTAGAGGTTTTGCCTAATTTGGGCCTAGCCATAAACCATGGGAGACCTCCCTTGGATCCGTCCCTTAATGGAAGACATGTGATTGTTTAGTTGACAGACACAATGTAAATGTAGATTCATTAGAATTAAGTGACTAACTTTACAATTCTCTGCAGTAGTTACTATTAAGTGTTCCCAATAAAATAAAATAAAAAAATTTTGTAACTTATTCTAACAAAACCTGGGTTAGACTAAACGCCATCTTCAATCCAACATTCATGTACGTAGATCACGCTTACATACGAGTTTAATAGTTTAAAGTAAATTTTTGATCAATGATTTGCACCTATGATGCATGCATACACAAGAAAAAGTCTCTCAACAATACAATTTACACATTGTAAATATCTTAATATATTTAAGAGTTGTGCTATTTGAATAAATACACATACAAAAAATTCAACAAAACTGACAAGTGGCATAATCATTTTTTTCAACACATCACATCACTTTTACATCAACACTTATCACATAAACCACATGTCAATTTTGTCCCTTTTTTATCTCTCTTTTTTGTCCAACTAGAATTTTTCTATATTTAAATAAGCCATTGGAATAATATTTTTCTAACGTCGGGTAAAGCCATCTTCTTTTCTCCCAACACTTAAACCCATTTATTTTTTATAAACTTTGAACATCATCTAGTTGAAAACAATTTTTAGTTATTCATGCTATCTAATGTCATTCTCTAATATCTAGATATAAACGGGATAGGAATAGGATTGATAATTTATGAATAAATATGCTTATATCCAAGAAATTAAGAATAATTTAGAATATTTAAAGTGAGCAAGTTAAATTCTTTTATATATATATATATGTATTTTTTTCTCTTACTCCTCTATCTTAAACCGTTATCGTTGTCCGTATATTGACATGCATAATTTGTTAGGTTAACAAGAATGTGAAAATTCTTTTGCTAGGTGGGAGGCTGGTGTATCTAATTGGTTGTAAATTGCAATCATGTATTTATTTCAATCGTCTAATTGCAGTCAAGTTAAGGTTTAGCTGTCTGACTGCTCTTAAATTAAAGTTCAATGGACCTGATTGCCAGTAAGTGTAAAGTTGAGGGACTGCATAAAGAACTGAACCCAGAAATTATTTACTAACAAGAAACCCCACACGCAACCTCTGGCACAAACCTGCTCCCTTCTGCAACACTCTTCCCACTATTCAAGACCGCGTCTTTCTTTCTCCGTAAGTACTCCCAGGCCCTATCCGATTTGGCGTGTGCATTTATCAGATTTTTTGTTTTTATTTGTTTAATTTTCCGTTCTCATAATGTTGTCGATATTCTGAGGTATGCTTGATCTAGATTTAGGGCATTTATTTGGATACGTGATTGTGTTGGGGTGTGGAATTAGGGTTCTTGAATTTCGATTTAGCTATTTATTGGTTTTTGGTTTAGGGTTACTTTAATTGTTTATTAGTTTGATTTAAATTTATGAATTTCTGGAAAGAATAGGGCCGGTGTTCTGACAAATAGTTGATTTCTTGTATCTAAATGCATATAATTCTAGGACTTCTGTATGTTGTATCTGTGGAGATGGGGGAGTCTGTTTGTGGGTTTCAATTCCCTTTCATTGTACTGTTCTGATCTGTGGTTTTCGGATATTGACTTTGTGGAAGTTGTTTGTTGGTAATAGTTTTGCTTTGGCATACTTCCAAGTTGGACACTTACAAACTCGTGGGGTTTGGTTTTGTTGCAGTTGGAAAGCTCTGGTTCTCTTTGCGCGTGTCCCGTTCTCTTCTCCAATTAGACTTGTTAATTAATAGTGACTTTATCCCTAGATGGAAGTCAAGCTATGGAACGACAAGCGCGAAAGAGAGATGTATGATAATTTCGCAGAGCTTTTTGCCATTATAAAGGCAACAGAGAAGCTCGAGAAGGCTTATGTTCGCGATATTATATCCGATGCAGAATATGAAAATGAATGCCAAAAGTTGATTGCTCATTTCAAAACCCTGTCTTCCACATTGAAAGATATAGTACCAAGTATAGAACGCTTTCATGATACTTATAAGATGGACTGCCCTGCTGCCCTCAACAGGCTTGTGACATCAGGGGTTCCGGCCACAATTGAGCACCGGGTAGCTGCTGCGGCGTCTGCTACTACCTCTCTGCCATTGTGGCCGAGTGTGTGCAGAATTTTATTACGGCCATGGATTCACTTAAACTGAACATGGTTGCAGTTGATCAGGTCCATCCTTTGCTGGCTGATTTGTTTGCTTCACTCAATAAGCTGACAATATTACCACCTGATTTTGAGGGGAAGACGAAGATGAGAGACTGGATTTCTAGGCTGTCAAAAATGGGTGCTGCAGATGAGCTGACTGAGCAACAGGCTCGTCAGCTTCACTTTGATTTGGAGTCATCGTACAACTCCTTTATGGCGGCATTGCCAACTGCTGGGACTTAGTTGATGATTCTAGGTAAGACTGTAAATAATTGAGGTCCCATCTTTTGGTTCTTCTGCGTTGACATATGTGCTATATTGTATCACTTTGCCTTTTGTTGGATCTGGTCACTAGTCACATTTCCTACATTTTGAAGTTTTCGTATGCTTAAGAATGATGGGGATTCTGAGTTCTGATATTGTATTGATATCCGTTTTAATATGAAAAATACTACATACTTATTTGTAGAATGGCAATGAATTGCAATGAAATAACAAGCGAAACAAATTGGTTTTAGCTTTTGTCTGACTTGATCTTTGGTTTTGTTCATTTTATTACTTGACAAAGGGACGAAAAGTGTAAGCATCTGAACAAGTGCATAAAATAGAAATAAGCTTTCAATTCTGCATTTACTTTTTCTTGTTAGTCTTTCAGTGGCGCATTAGAAGGAAAGAGATATTGCATTTTAACTGAAACTAAGTGGCCTTGCTGCAGATTTGGCAGAAATATAATAGATAGTAGGTTCCAACTTCCATGTGACAAGTTAAGGTTATCATGTTGTTGAAATTATTAGAAATGTAATAACTGGACATGCAGATGTTTGGGGGGTACGTGACAGATATTGATACTCCCCATTATAGCGCGCGTGCTTCGCAAATTGCTGTGTGAGCATCACCATTCCAAAAACTAGTGGGTGCTACTTTCTTTTGTGCTTCACTGACTATTATTTGTGCTTGTTTTTGTTCGTATATCTTCAACCAACTCTTCGTAATCATGTTCGTATATCTTCAACCAACTCTTCGTAATCATGTTCGTATATCTTCAACCAACTCTTCGTAATCATGGCTATGTACCCGAACCTTAAGATCCAGCATGAACTTGCGTGGCGGCCACTTTCTTCTGCCTTTCATTGACTGTTTTCTTGTGCTTGTTTTTGGCTTATATAATCATGACTTGTGGGATGTACCCACCACACCTTGAGATCCAGCATAACCTTTCGTTTATTTAAGGAGTTTCCTAGCCCCACTGCATCAGGAATGCTAAATTTTTGGTCTATGTTGGCAATAATTTTGACGAGTGGGAAAAAATTTCTGTTCTCTTGATAAGTTTTTTGTGGCTCTTTTTTTATTTGGTATGCAGTTGGCTGTGAAACTGTTAAGCTCTTGCTAGGCTCCATATCCAGACATGGCGAGATTTGCTTGTTTCAAAATTAATGTGTCATTTTCTTCCATAATTTGTTGTTTGAATTGATGGATGTTCGGATTCTAGTTTTCTGCATTATCTTGAGCTCGCATTTGAAGATTGTTTCATTAGTATATTGGTTTATCATATTGGGTATTCCACTGTTCATAAGCTATGTTCCAGAAAACGGAACTGAATCATAACCAGAAGCTGCTCACTAGCCCGGATGTGGGCATGCCTGCTCACTTACATGGGAGTGGGTTCCACCTCCCCCTAAGGCGGGATGCTCCTAGGGGTGGGCAATGGGTTGGGTTGGGCTGATTTTAGCTTAAAACCAATCTAATCCATTTTTATTTGGTTTGAGATGTTGGATAACCAACCCAACCCTCTTCTTGGTAAAACCCAAACCGACCCAAACCGTTTCGGGTTGGGTTGAGACGGTGGTTTGGGTTGGTTTTCCACCTCTTGCTTTAATTTTCTTCTTTTCTTCTTCCCCCCAATCCCTAGAACCCTTGGCTCCTCTTCTCTTGATCGTGTTTATATACACATTAACAGTGATTTACAAAATTATACGAGCATGAATGACCGAGGATATTGAGAAGAGAAACTCTAAAAAAATTTTTTTTTTTTTTTTTTTTTTTAAACTTGAATCAAACTAAAAACGGCATGCATTACAAATTTGTTAAATCTCAAGAAGGGTACAGTAGAAACTCTAGATTTAATTAAACCCCTAAAGAAAGCTTCCATATGCTTTATCTCTCTTCAAGTTCCTCTCTGCTCATTTGACATTTTTTATGCCTTCAACCGTTTCTGCTTCCACGGTAACCATGTTGGCAAGAACAGTTGTAGCCTCCTGGCTTCTTGGTGCAGATTCCTTTTTCATGACAAGGATTATTTTCACATTCGTTGATGATCACTGCTAATTAATCATGATTTTTCAAAGTACTAACCTTGGCAACCTGGTGTGAGATACGGATTCCCCTGATATCCTTTAGAGGAATTGCAGTGGTATCCTCTGAAAAGATTTCACTGCTTTGATGATCACTGCTAATTAATCATGATTTTTCAAATTACTAACCTTGGCAATCTGGCGTGAGATATGGATTCCCCTGATATCCTTTAGAGGAATTGCAGTGGTATCCTCCAAATCCAAGATTGCCGGTATCGGAGTCAATACAGATGGCATTCTCGTGGCACGCATATTGAGTGGAGTTTCTAGCTTCAGCACATGTTTGATTGCCAATCACCCACTCAATCACCAATGGCACAGTTTCTGAAACTCTATGAGGAAAAGGTGGATCCGAGAGATGAGACGGTAGAAACCTATAGCTGTCCCACTGTCCGAGCAAGGAATAGCCACAAAGGTTAAAATAAGAGACATTCGTGTGATTCGAAAGACTACTGCTAAAGAAGATACTGCTTTAGACCCTTACGAATGGAGGCCTGACAACAGCAAGTTCCAGTACTGGATTAGAGATTGAACATAGTCGAGATTGAAGACTTACTTCGAGATTGAAAAGAAGGGAAAGGTGAATCTTAGATTTGACGTCAAAGAGTTTGGAGACAACGGAGTGACGATAATTTAGGAGTGATAATGGGTCGAATTGGTTTCAACATGGGTTTATGTCACCCACCGCAATCCAACCTAACCCAGCCCAATAATTGAATTAAACTATTAAATGAAAAACCAACCCAACCCAACCCAGTTGTGCCAAGAAACCAGCCCAACCCAATGTTTTGTGGGTTGGGTTGGTTTTTAAAAATTATGCCCAACCTATTGCTCGCCACGGTTTGGGTGGTCTTTTATTTTCTTTTTCTCTTTTAGGGAAAACATATTCACTTTTGATCAAGTTCTTTTGGTTGTGGTGACAATGGCGTCTTCATTTGATGGACTCTTCTGATTAATGTTTTGAAGAGGGAACCTCTGACCAAAGTATCAAAGGAAGTTAAAAGTTGAACAAGAGAAATTTTTTAGTACCATCCGCTGATATCAGTAGTTGACGTGGACGTGCGCCTTAACTATGCCCAGTTCTTTGGTTTTTTATTGGATATTATAGAGATGGAGCGTGCCGCTGGTAGCATAAACCGCCACTTGGTACTAGGAAATGTTCAACTTGAACAATTTCTTTGAGGGCGCTATGCTCTGACGGGGTTGTATTTTGAGATCGTACCAAATATATTGATAATCTGGGTCATTGTACGTTTATATACTCACATGGATAACAAATTTCCTAATTGTTCGTATCAATTTCACGTGAATTAGTGGCAGGTGCTAGGGAATTGAATATGTGGTCGGCAAGCTGAGTCTGCTCAATTCTTCCACATTCGTTTTTTTAAATTATTTTGTTACAATTTTTCTATCTTAAAAATTATTTAGATATGAGCGGTGAATCAAGATTCTACTTGTGTCTAAAGATAAAAGAAAATAATGACATAAGAAAAATTAGACGACTCAACATTCGACTTGCATTTTTGATCTCCGAACAATAGTAATTCTCACACAACATTTTATACCCACTACAAATAATTTATATTTTTAACTATCACACCACAACACATATACATTTTTAAAGCACATTTTAAAAGTTTAAAAAAAAAAGAAGTGAAATCAAATTGCCACAAAACCCCATTTTCATCTTCTTTATCTCCTCCCACAACATCCCACGCCTGCTTCATCTCCCTCATTCAATAATCTTTAAGCAGTCCCCTTCCCACACCACCATTTCCAACAATTCGTGTTTTTGCCGGATGAAATAGACAATTAAGCTGGCATTCCTATAATTTAACAGTGATGTGATGAGAGGAAATCAATAAATAATGAGATTTTTTACCTATAATTCATATGCGCATACTGCCAGTGATGATAGGAAATCTTGAGATCCTTTACCTTTATTTTCATTTATACATGTTTTTGATATTTTGTGTTTATTTATTCTGGATTTTCCTCAAAAAATTAAAAAAAAAGAAAAGAAAAGAAAGAGAGAAAACTTTTCTTTGATTATATTTATGGATTCAACTTTTTTGGAGCCTGGTTTGAATATTCTGTTATTTGAGTGCTTACTTTAGTTATCTGCAAAAATGAGGAATTAGGATTAAAAGCTACATGAGGATGATTTGTGCAGTCAAAATAGTATCATGTATATCATTTGGTGAGAGTGGTTCAAATTTTTATT
The DNA here is from genome assembly GCA_963692815.1 of Nyctanthes arbor-tristis. Taxonomy (NCBI): domain Eukaryota; kingdom Viridiplantae; phylum Streptophyta; class Magnoliopsida; order Lamiales; family Oleaceae; genus Nyctanthes; species Nyctanthes arbor-tristis. Next base: position 36,451 of record CAVNYN010258230.1, on the reverse strand, counting down.
AGGTTCTTGATATCAATTGTATATCCCAATCAATAATCGTAGAAGCCGCCAGATCATAGATTATTCACAGTCTTGTGACTGATGTCACCGCTACTGTGGCATTGGGTGCCCATGCCTACCAGATGATGACCGATCTGAAAAAGTGAAGATTTATGACCGTAATGGGAAAAAAGAGGGTTTTAATCTTATAATTATAATGTAGTGTGGTCTGGAAAGAAAAGAAAGATGTTTTAAAAGAAAATAACTTTATTTAGGAATATTTAAGTGAATAGTGTGGTGTAAGTTATTTGATTTCAAAATGAAAATTTCCTTACTTTCAAAAAAAAGAAAAAAAAGAGGAAGATTTCCTCCGGTTCTTATCAGAAAATGGACGAAAATTGGGCGTATTAACGACCGGAGTAAACAGTTAGTATGACTTGAGCTTGAAACATTGGCACCTGATGTCACGTCCCCTTTCCAATTTTCTGTTGCAGAAACCCTAAACTGAACCGGAATCTACGTCCTGATTCACTCCCTCCGGTAAAACCTATTCCCCTTTTCCGTTAATTGATGGTGTTTCGAGATTTTAGAACGCTAAGATACTAATCTGACAAGCCAGCAAATGCAAAACGAGGGCGCGGCGGTGAAACCGCTGCCTCCTTTCATCCTTGATCGGTTCAGGAATATGGTGAAGGAGAGAGAGGAAGAACTTAGCTTTTCCTCTTATGCCGGCGACGGTGTTGATTCTTCATTGAGCACTGATGAGATTGTTCGGCTTTATGAGATTGCGCTGTCCGAGCTCACTTTTAATTCGAAGCCAATTATTACTGATCTGACGATAATAGCTGGAGAGCAGAGAGTGCACGGTGAGGGCATCGCTGATGCTATTTGCGATAGGATTCTTGAGGTATATCATTTCGGGTGTTGTGGAATTCTAGACAAGTTTTTAGTGCCTGTTTTTGTTGATTTTATCATGTGAAGTGAATTGCAAATGGTTGCAGCTGTATGGCTGAAAGTGCATAAAGATTGAATATTTCACTTTCATTGTCACTTGGTTTCTTTCTTGGTGGGTTTGATTATATGCAAAATGAAAGGCTGCTGACGGAACTATTGAACACATGATAATTGTTGTTTGCTTCCACTTTGAACTTCTTTTCTTTAATGTGTTTGGGACTGAACCGCAAACTTTACAGCTGCGCACCTGGATGGTTTGGCTTGCTGTACCAAAATCATTCTTGTTCTCTTCCTTTTAACCTTCACTAGTCTTAGCCAGACATTTTGAAGTATATCTGTTTTGAGGCTAATATTTGTCTGGAACTTAATGACTCCACAAATTTGGTGATTTTCTGTTTTATTATCTGATGATAGTCCTTTCCAGGTTCCAGCTGAGCAAAAGCTCCCCTCTTTATATCTTTTGGACAGCATAGCGAAGAATATTGGTGGTGAATATGTTAAATATTTCTCTGCCCGCTTGCCTCAGGTAAGTAAATTAATATTATTTCTTCCTTGGGATTTGGGTGGGTGGTCATTCTGGCTCTTATATGTCCGTGGCTCTTAATTTAAATTGGATATCTAAAGGTTTTCTATGAGGCTTATGCCCAAGTGCACCCCAACATGCATCCCCTGATGCGCCGTCTTTTTGATACCTGGACAAATGTGTTCCCAGCATCAGTACTTAGCAAGATCGAGGCACAGTTGCAAATTGCTCCATCAGCAAAGCATAAGTCTCCTGACTTGACTTTATTAAGAGCATCTGAATCTCCGCGGCCTGCACATGGTATACAGGTTAACCCAGACGTGTGCTCTTCCGATCTCCAGAATCAATTTAGACGTTCAACTGTAGACACTGTAAGCTTTTAGTGAAGACTGTCCTTTCTACTTCTTTTTCACTCGTTTGCTTCTCTGTTGTATACTAGCTTTTCCATTTTTGTTAAGTAGACTTTCTAATTTCAGAGATCGGAAGAGCGTCGTGTAGTTTCATTTGATATTACTGGTATAGCTACCTCAGCAAATAGAGATCACAAGGATGTGATATTAACTACTGTTTTCCTCCTTTGAAGGTATCATGGTTCATTAAGTTAGTTGGCGTGGTCGGCAGTATATATTGACTAAGGCACAATAAAAAGGCAACAGAAGGAAATTATCGGATAAGTTCAGACAGTACACATTTAGGATGCGTCAACTCAGAATTGTCAGAGACCAATGAACGATTTAATACTTTGACTCAAGAAGATACTTTTTAGTGTAAACTATAATGACTTGGTGGGAGCTATATTAAGTAATATTGCTAACATATAGTTAAGATAGTTGCATAATTAAGTTCTAGTTAACCACAAAGGAATATAGATTAACTTGCTAAACTAACGAAACATCATAATATGAGCCATTTAACAATCAAGTTTACATCATTATCCCATACACTTTCTTTAAATCTAACAATTTTATGGCTTTAATGGGCATCTGAGACTTGCCATATCATGTACAAGATTCAAGGTTTTGAAGGAAAAATTGGCCACGTTTTGGACTATTCAATATACTTCCTTGGGCATCTAATAGTGTTGATATGGGAACGTACATCTTTTCAAAATGATCCCTGCATCATAGGTCATCATTAGCCAAAAATCTTAGTTGTGGCGGGCTTATGTCGATAGGCACTTTCAAATAACTGAAACAATTATAGTCGAGTACATAAGAGATAGATAGTAGATGTGGAGGAATTGCATAAAGAAATGTTGCATTAAAAAAAGAGCTATTTAGTGTGGTTATTTGCTTATTACTTGTCGAGTTCTGATGTTAATGGTTTTGCATTTTTTATTATGCATGGCCTTCAGTTGACATTTTTCCTTGGGTATTTTTGGTAACTTGTCATGTTATTTTTGTCGGCCTTAACCAATCTTCTGGCTGCCTCGTGTCTTCCTGTAAATGTAGTGATGGACCAAAAGGCTGCGTCAAATATTTTCTAGGTGTCTGATCCGAAATCTACAATTTTAGGTTTTTCCTGGAAGTGTAATTGATTATTGATGAAATTATTGCTTCTTTTTTCTCTTTTTGTTCCCCTATTGGGCTAATTTCGTGCTTTAGGGTTGTCAAATTCGTCTTTTCAGAGTGCTTAGTTGGTGGCTTTTTAAGAAATATATATAGGAATCATTGAATGTATTTTTTTTAGTGATATTTGTAAAACAGATGACCAGTGGAAGACCTTCAACATTGCAATTATCTTGTTAAAAACTTCCCGTGCAGCCATTGTGAATATGTTCCTCATTATTGTTAATGAATGTGTGCTCTTCCGATCTGCTGAACGTCTAAGCTCCTCTCCATATAGGATTGGGCATGAAAGATCATTATCACCATCACTTGATGAGTATGTTGCCAATAGTCTTCAGAGGCAACCTGCCGAAAGAGTATCTCCATCTCATTCTGGCTTTGGTTACGGGACCAGCAGAGTGATGGCTAGAGATCAAAATGCAAGTGAATGGCGTCATCAGCATAAAATTTCTGTTGCACGCAGTTCGAACAATGGAGTTGACCTTCGAGGTCCTAGAGCTAGATCGGAAGCTTATGGAATTGATGAAAGGGAAAAAAAGTTCAATTCTGGACATCCAAAGGTTGAACGCCTTGATGTAAATGGTGTTGACCAGAAGGCATCTATCAAATCATGGCGAAATACGGAAGAGGAAGAATTTGATTGGGAAGATATGAGCCCGACTTTAGGAGATCAAAGGCGGAATAACAAATTAAATTCATCTTATTTTCCATTACATGGTAACTTGACAGCAAGACACAAGTTTGCCACACACAATGCTGCAGAGTTTGCCACTCATTCCAGAAGCAGCTGGTTGAAGACCCAATTTCCTTCAGCTAGTGATTCCTCTATTGTTGAGGATGTTTCGCATAGTGTATGGTTCACATGTCTTTCTCAAGCCTAATATTCTACATTGATGAGGTTCCCTGATTGTTTCCTAATGTACACAAAATTTTGGGGTTCATTAAATGTGATAGTTACCTATTTTTTCATTTGTCTTTTTTTTTTTTTTTATATGGATTTGGAATGTTATGAATTTCTCTATGAGCCTCTCTTGATCTATTAGGAACTTTTCTTTTCGTATGGTTTTTCCTTGTCTAGTGGAGAGTGGTTTTCAAGCTACCATGTCTCTTACCAACATAGTAAATCTTCCAAAAACCAGAAATCAAACCTTCTTGGACTCTTAATACCTTTTTGGTGTGCATATTGGGCTATAAACTTGACATGCATGCATATCCTGACCCAGGCTTCGTGTAACATTATATTCTTTGATTTGATGTGGTGTTCTCTTGAAACTAGTGAAGGTAAGTTCATTTCTTTGTTATTTTCTTCCGATCTGGTCATGGAATAGTTAACAAGATTACAGGACTCTGTGAACCCAGAAGTCAGATTGCCACTTCTAGTTCTGGCCGGGAATCCTGGAATTTACCTCACAATTTGAATTCAAAAGGAGGTGCTTCCTATTCTTGATCTGCAAGTTTTTTCTCAGTTAATGAGGCAAAGCCTCCACTAATGGTCAATTTGCTATGTGCAGATGGAAATATTTTTGGGCCCCCGGATGTGTCCACAGTTGGTGGTATGTATGACTCTCAGTCTTCAGAGATTCCATCTGCTGATGCACCAGCTTTAACAGATGAATGTCTTCCGATCTCTTCAAAGTTGCAGAGTTCAAATCCACTTCCTTCACTTGTTTCTCTTCCATCACAGATGCAGATCAGAGGTCAGTTTAACACAATGGATTCTGGCAATGTCTTCACTGATCAGGGCCTGAACAAGTCAATTCACTCTAAGCAGTCTTTAGGTGGCACTGGTAGCTTGCTAAATAGCCAATTGCCTCAATTTCCTAGGCTGCCGCCTGGACCAGTCCCCTTGAAGTTGCAAAGTTCTGCACAATCTGCTCTAGTATTGCCGCATTTATTCACGTCTCAGGGGGTTCGACAAAATTCCCCTCTGCCTTTTTCGGCACCAACCCTATCACATGCTACCATACAGCCTCCAAGTCGTGGATATGCTGCACAAGGTCATGCTCCTCCTAGTAGCAATGCATTGCAAAATATAGTTTCGGTTGTGCAGTCATCTTTGCCATTCAGTGATGCTCCAAATGCATCATTTCATTCGCCACAATTACCCCAAGGACCGCTACTTGGTGCAAAGCGGTTGGTACCTACTCCTCAAAATATAGGTCAAGTTAGTACTAATCCTCCATCTGGGGGTGCACTTTCAGGTTTAATTAGTTCTCTAGTGGCCCGAGGTTTAATATCATTAACAAAACAGGTACTTGTTTTGTCTGCTGTTACGCCATTTTGCTTCTTGACTTGAACTCTTAATGAAGGAAAAATTGTTCACAGCCATTTTGTATTGATGTCAGGATAACATTGGTGTGAAGTTTGATCAAGACCTTCTTAAGGTGCGTCATGAATCTGCTATAACTACTTTGTATGCTGATCTTCCAAGACAATGCGCAGCTTGTGGCCTTCGATTCAAAAGCCAAGAAGAGCACAGCAAGCATATCAGACGTGTGCTCTTCCGATCAAGAATCGAGCATTAAGAAACCGTAAGACAAAGCCATCTCCCAGTTGGTTTGTAAGCATTAACATGTGGCTTCATGGTGCAGAGGCCTTGGGAACTGAAGCAGTTCCAGGATTTTTGCCTGCTGAAAACGTTGTGGAAAAGAAGTATGAAGAAATGGCAGTACCTGCTGATGAGAATCAAACTGCCTGTGCATTGTGTGGTGAGCCTTTTGAGGATTTTTATAGTGACGAGATGGATGAGTGGATGTATAAGGGGACTGTCTACATGAATTCACCGGATGGGTCATCAGAGGGAATGAGCAGGTCTCAATTAGGACCGATAGTCCACGCTAAATGCAGGTCTGACTCTCATGCGATTCCCACTGAAGATGTTACAAAAGATGAAAGGGTATGTTGTTTTCCACTTTTCTCTTTTCATACTCCTATATGCTATTACTTTGCTTTAATCAGCTTTTTAAAGATATCTTTCTGTTGATATTGTTTAGTCCCTAAGGTCATAGATAGAACGTATTGGTGTTACGTTGGCCCTTCTGGTATTTGAGGGTTTTTCCCCCCTATCAAGAAGTGGGGGTTGGGGGGGGGGGGAGTAAAGCCAGATGGGTGATGGGTTTGGGGCCCCCTCTTTCTCCACCGATTTTTCCCCTAAACAATATCTGAAATGGGTATTCCTTTGCTTTTTACCTTTGAGTCTTCTCCGTTGGGGGCTTTTCCCCAGACTAAGGGTTTGTTCTTTGTAGCTAGTATTCTAGCTTTTTTGATAAAAAGAGATTATTGTTTGAAATGTGTGGTGGAAACGTGGATGGAGATTATAGGGTATTGTGAGAAATAATTATTTAAAGAGAATATGTGGGTTAGTGTAGATTTGAATTGTTGAGTTTTTAGCAGTGAAAACATAAGCTGTGAAAAACTAAGCTGTAGAGAACGAGGAGATCGGAAGCTCTTAGGACTAGTGAATTTGACACTTCAACCCATGTAAAATGGAGAGTGGACTTATGTCATAGATTTGAATGGATATATGTTGGTTACCTCCCCTGATATGAGGTGTGCGCTCATTTTTTGGAAGCCACAAGAATAATACAAAAGAAGTTTTTCCAACATATAGAATCATAACAGGCTGGCGCTTCTATCTGTCATTCTATCTCATCTATTATCATTGCTCCTTCCGTCCCATAAAGATACTTCCATTTTTCACAAAGATCAAGGAATTGTAATTATTCTTGTTGAGAAAGTAAAAATTTAAACATCAACTTTCCTAATGTACCCTTTCAGATATTCCATTTTAATATTTCCTACTTGTTGATAATAATTCACTTAAAAGTAGGGGGCATTTAAAAATATTAAGAAATTAACAATATCTTCATAAGGAAAATGGACTATAATATGGGACGGATGAAAAAGGACTAGTGGATTGCCTTTGTGGGACGGAAGGAGTATAAGATTGCGAAGTTGACCTTTGAATTAAAATGCACTGTGAGAACCTTTTTGTTTAATAGTACTTTTAGCATGTGTAGTTTCTGTTTTTAAATACAAAGAATAAGTTTTGGCGTCTGGTGCGTGATGCCTTAGATAATATATCTTGCATATATACAATTATACATCTAAGCATTTCAGTGGATTCCCCCCCCCCCCAACCCCCAACACACACACACAAAAAAGCATTCTTGTGTCTATGTTTACATTCTTGCTATCTGAATTATGTTCATATATGCTCTTTACATTGTGAATAAACTGTTGGTTTTCATTTGAACATTATAATGTAATTGCTACATTTTGAACTGCATGGAATGAAAGTCGAAGATGCCTAATGTTTTCATTACATAAAAGATTCAACAGATTATAGTAGGACATGGAGGCTTAGCCAGTATTTCAAATTTAAATAAAGAAACAAAAACGGACATATGATCAACTTGGAAGATCGGAAGAGCAAAAGGTACACAGAAATAATCTTTGAGAGAACCACTTTCCCTGTCTGGTAGGGTCAGTGACTCAGCGCAGTTTTGGGGATTCATTGACGTTCACCCCAGTCCTAGCCTGTGGTTTCTGTTCGTGGCAGGATTTTGTGATATTCGTCAATTTAACTTTAAGCTGATTTTAACCAAGTTCAAGTCATGATGATTAACAGTTAAAGTATGCATTTTGTCTATAATAATATATTAGAGATATATGTAATTATAACTACCATCAAAGTTTAGGGTTGAATAACCTGAATTCCTACTGTTGTAGAATATTGAATCATAATGTTCTTATGGATAAGCAGAGTGCACAAGGATCTTTGTGTATTACGTTGAAGGAAATCTCTTTCTTCAACATTGTTTATTTTTTATGACCAAACTGACCCCATACAATTATTATTATTTTTTTTGCTTTCGTTTAGCCTGGTTTTACAATATTTATTTATTGTGAGTTTTGAGGATTACGTAGTGGCTGGTTTAGTTGGAATCCTGTTTGTGCAGTAGTTGTATGTCTATTTTATTGTGTCGGGTCCTATGTAGGCTTCTTGTTGACTGAAGAAACATATATTGTTTTTCATGTTTTATCAACAGGAGTTGTCTGAAGAGGGTATCCAAAGGAAACGGATGCGGAGTTAATGTTTGTATCTGCTTTTAGGTTGCCTGCAACTTAGTTTCTATAGTTCCATTTTTCTTCTTTCTTCTGTTTTCCAATAGTCTGGCAGTATATGTATGTAATCGGGTTGTAACATTTGCATTACCTTGCAGAAAAGAATTTCACTTAGAATCCTCCAGCAGTTTGCTTCTAGCCTTCTCTCCCTCCTACTGCATGAAGAATTTTAGTGAGTTCTTAGTTTCAATAAGATTTTTAACCTAATTAATCATTATTGGCAATCATCTAGTGATTTAGGAGATGTACTTAAATGTTCCTAGGCTCTGCTTAGTGCTTAGTGGTATAACATCACTGGGATCTTTTGTAAGCTGAACTCGACAAAAGAAAAAGAAATCAAAATCTTCTTTATTAGACTGCATGATCACGGCTTCGAAGCACTCTGCGTGTATCAAGATTATTTTGATCTACTATTTTTGCAGGAGAGGAATGACAACTATCTAGCAAACTTGCTTCGTGTTCCCCATATGGCTCATGGACTCCAAAATATTATTGCTGAATGTTGATCTTTTGTATTTTTCTTTTGTTCATAGTGACATTGCCTGTACAATTAACAATGTTTAAGCACAGGTCTTTTGATGTAATTTAATTATTATAAAATATAAATGCTTTCATCGGAGTCTGGAGATTATAGAATATTATTTATTTACTTGTTATGAGGTCCTATTGTCACATAGACGTGTAATAATTATTTCATAGGGGGATCGAATACGTGTGTAGGATTAATTTGGTGAAAAGTTGCACTCCTTTCGTTCTATGAAAATAGGCTTATTTCTTTCTGTTTTGAAAGGAAAATATACTCATTTCTGTATTTTTTTTCTAAAATGTTCTTATTTTTATCGACAACTAAATTTGGATGAATGTAGATTGCCAAAAAAAAAAAATAATAATAATAATAAAAGGAAAAATTGGATGAATAAAACAATATATACTCCCTCCGTCCCATAAAGATATTTCCTTTTTATTTTTTACATAAATTAAGAAAACATTTAATATTATTGAAAATGAACAATTTAGTAATATATTTCTTAATATACTCATCAATTTATTTAATATTTCACTTTAGTTATTCTTTGTTATTGATTATTATATACAATAGAAAACTAAAAAATTAACTTAGGAAAGTGGAATATAATTTGGGACGGATAAAAAAGAAAAGGATGAGTATCTTTTTGGAGACGGAGGGAGTATTAAATAAGGGTGTTTTAGGAAAATGAAAAGTAGGTGCACTTTTGATTTTTATAGGATGGATTGAGTATTATTTTGGAGAAAATATGGTTAAGAAGTGACTTGGGAAAATGAGAAAAAGGAATTTATAAAGAATGTATGGTTGAGATTAATGTTCAAGACTACTCATTGAATCAGGAGAGACAACAGTTCAAGGGGTCAAAAAGCCGAATTAGGATTGGATCGAAGATCGAACCGGTTTTAATAAGAAATAAATTATGGAAATTTTTCTTAAAAAATTAATTTTTTTTTGGTTTTTCTAGTTTTTTTATCGATTCAAATGGTTTTTTCCTTTTTTTTTTTAATCGGTTCAGCCGGTTTTTTCCCCGTTGCAAATCAAGTTTAATGGTCGGTTTTTTTTTTTTTAATGAACCAGACTCATTAGAAAAGTGAATTGAACATGTTTTCCAACCAGCTCCTAATTTTTCCAGTTGAATCGAGCAGTCTGGTCCAGTTCTAAAAACCTTGGTAGAGGGTAAAAGTTGCAACGAATTAATTCTTTTAGGATCAATTTCATATGGAAATTTTTAGAAAATTTTAAATCTCGTATACCTAACAAAGTGAAATTATATGAGGTTGAAAATTTTATTTTGCATGCACATGTTGCACCCATCGATGTTGGATTTTATAGGTGGGATAGGGTGACTATAACTTAAATGGGTGCCACATATGCAGACAAGCACTATAACTATTGTGTATGCAGGCAAAATAAAATAAAATTTTCGGATATAAGCAAGCAAAATATTTGTTCAAGGAATAATGTTAAACATCCATGCCATCTCTTGTTCACTTGTTATCCTTTCTATTGAACTAATTTTATGTACCCGTGCGGTGCAAGAGAAGTATATATTTTTAGAAATAAATAAACTATATTAACAAAACAGTCAAAACTCAATGAGACTATACTTTATATAAGACAGTATATTAGTATCAATATGATAAAGATAATTCTTTCAATTTCCGTTCTTTTTCCTTTTTTTTTTCTCTAAAAGGGTAATTCTTTCAATTTCAATCACTATAAATTTTAGAAAATTTCTTTATATGCATGTAAAATAACAAATATAAACATATTATTGTGTAAATGCCTATACGATAAAAACATATATTGCAAGGTAGGTAACACCACATATATAAATGGTAAGCACTAGTGTGACATTCATCAAGGCTCCTGCCCATACGGTATTTGTCCAATTATAGTTGTAAAATGAAATAATAAGAAAAATTATCATATGTAACATACTTTTTGTCTACGATTTCAAGATAGCATTAGTACTAAACTATAATTTCAATTACTTAATATTGTCATACAATTTCTTTTTTCTCCTTATGTAGCTTCAATATTGTGTAATCAATCATTGCTAAATCTTACTTATTCTTGACGAAATTATTTTCCATTTTCTAGCTCAAAAAAGACTATTCATAGAATACAAAAAATCAATTGTGTTTTGCGTTATGCATGTGTGATATTATCATGTGAAAAATGAACTACATTTTCGTTAGAATGCAATTCATTATATTAAAAAAAATCAAAACCTTTGTGGTTAATATTAAAAAAAAAAAAAAAAAACCCAGCTTAATGCAACTACTTCATACATGCAGATTAGACGCGTAACATGTCTTTTTTTTTTTTTTGGCCAAAAGGGCACAATTTTATTATAAAGTAATAGTCATTGAAACCGAGTACAAGAAAGGAAGGGGGGGGGGCATTGGAGCCCCAAACAGACACCATGATACTAAAAACAGAAAGCTAAACAAAGCAAAAAAAAAAAAAAAAAAAAAAATCCATAAGACTAAACTACATCCTGATATGAAACAAACTACACCATGACATAATACAAAAGCTAGAATGAAGATTAGACACTCCAAAGCACATGCACCGAGAGACCCACAAACGATGCATCCAAGACCCCTGGAGACAAAGCAAACTACTTCAACACAAGGACAAATCAGAGAGCAAAGTTGCCGGAGATTGAGTCGTCCACCAATCCTGTAAGCCGAATACTTGCTGGGCATCTATCCTGTTTATGCTTCCAGATTTTAATCATCACAGAAAAAATGAAGAAGCTAAGAGTAATTTTTCTAATAGGACCAATGCAAAATCAGCACTCTTAAACAGAATCATGCATTGTCTAACATTAGCGAAAATTCACATCATATAAAGACAAGCTTTCACCTTTCTTCCCCATTTTTCTAGTTAAGAAACTCATAATACTCTGACCATGTCACTGAATGAAATAAAAATAGAAGACCCTTCCAATCACGATCTATTTTAGCCAACAAATTTCCATCAATGTCCTTCAGAGTAAATGAATCCAATGAGACTAACTGCAGATGACATTCCAAAGCCATATGCAAATGGTATCGGAAGTTACATTCTCCAATTATCTCATCCATTACTTACAATCAATTCAAGAAATATTGTGAGTTGAAATTGCCTATCTACTTAAAGATGCTCCTATTTACTGAAATATATGCTCTTTAAAAATAGGTATGCTAATGGAGAAATGTCTATTATCTATTATATAATATAAATCAAAGGTAGTCTAGACCTTGGTTTCTTGCCCATGATCGCTGATGTCATTATGACATCAGCCTGAGCTAATTTTTTAAAAAATAATTGGTAATTTCCCTTTTCAAGACAATTGGCATGTTTCTGAAATTAGCTTTTGAAGACATTTTCACGTCCTTCTTACTTGTGTGAAAGCCTAATTCCTATTTTGTCTTCTTCTAATGTTCAATTCTAGGGGTTTATTCATTCTAAATTTGAGATTGCTGCTCATTTTGGATTCTACGTCAGTTTCATTGGGATAGATGCTGATTTTGGGTTTTGTTCTTTATGCTTCCGTCCTAAAGTTTCGACGTTCTTCGACAATTTATACATCGATTGTGCTTTCTAGCTCAGAATGTTGACTCAGTAAGAATCTCATCTTCATCTCCGGTTTTAGTGTGGAGATCGAATTTTGATTTTCTTCTCAGGGGAAATTGATGAAAGGGGACATAATAAGAAATTGATACCCTCTCCATTGGATGGCTCATTTTTTCAGCTCGAATTTTTGTTTTTTCAATTATGTTTTTGATAAATATTTTAGCTTAGGGGATCTTTTAGTTCACTATGGATCATTATCTGATTTTCTTTGCTATTCAAGATAGATTTTTTTTTTTTTTTGGATTTTCAGCTCAATTTTTTTTTTTCAATTATGTTTTTGATAAATCTTTTAGCGTAGGGGATATTTTAGTTCATTGGGGATCATTAGCTAATTTTCTTTGCAATTCAAGATAGATTTGAAGCAATATTTAATCTTAAGATTTTAGCTTGCTTCATTATTTAGTTTGCTTGATTATTCTATTTTTGATAAATCTTATGGTTTATCTTTGATAACAATGGGGATTATTAGCTAATTTTCTTAGCCATTCAGAATGGATTTGAAACAAGAGTTAAGCTTACCATTTTTTTTTGCCCTTGTTAAGCTTACGATTTTAATTTGCTTGGTTGAATGCTTTTATCTTTGCATATGGTCATTTACGTTATAAATGAATAAGTATGTGATACTTTATTTAACCACAATAAATAATTAATATAGAATTTAAAATGACTTAATTAGTAATTAATTTCAAATTTTAAATTACTATCTCTAGAGGCAGAGGCTTGCAATCATGCTCAATACTTCTTTTATTTGGCCGTCTAGGTGTCATGATATCTCATTAGGTTCCTGTATTACACTATTGTAAGTAGTAAGGATATGACAAGTCTTAACTTTTGAGGATGTGACAAGAATTACCCCTGCATATTTATGTATAGATCAGGCAGCTTCACCAAATCTCACTACTTATCAAGTATCCAGTTCAAGAGAGAGCTAAAATGGCTGGGCAATCAAGGTTTGGATGCCCATTAAGCTACATAATTATGTTCTTTTTCTTTTTTTTTTCCCTGACAAGGGAATTAATTTTACATCTATTATTTTAACTAATAACATTGCTATAGATTGATATATATTCTATTACCTTTACAAATTCATTTATGGAGAGATGAATTGCTCATCTACATATTGGTTGCTGCTTCAAAATTTTGAAAACAGAATTTCTGTAACCTTTATGCAATTCTCTTGACCTTTGAGTTTTATTTATTTATTTATTATTATTATTATTATTATTTTTTAACTACCATATGTACTAAGGCACCATTCTCCGCATATTGTTCTTATGTCTGAACCAAGAGATTGATGATCCAAGCATGTGTAAAAGGAAATACTACAAAATTAGCAAACTCCAAATTCTTCGGGAGTAAGAATCAGTTGTTGCTAATTAGACACCTTTTTATTTTTTATTTTTTTGGCAGAGTTTGATTCTCAATGGGTTGGTGTGTTCAATGACATAGTTGTAGGGATAATAAGAATCAGTTGTCGCTAATTAGACCCCATATTTTTTATGATTTCTGGTTTGAGTCTTGAACACCAATAATATAATTTTCTTTTTCTATGACATGTTGAATTTAATAAAATAACACATTGTATTTAAACTCTAGAGTGATGTTTAATGTATTTTCACGAATGGCAGCCACTAGAGATAAACTTATTACTTTTTTGCGATACCATATGTTATTGTATCCACGGATTATAAGGTTTAAATCCTTATAAATCTTTAAGTTTTGAGCATCAAACTAATATGTATATTTGGAAATAAGATTGCTTATTTGTGTTTTTATCTTCCTTTTGTGTGTTTTTTCCATTCATTTGTATTATTTTAGCAATTTTATGTATGATTACCAGTTTTTACCACTTTTTATTATTTGTTTTTCTGTAAATTTGATGGCGATTTCCACTTCTTATATATTGGTATTAATATTTTTGAAATATTTCTTCCTGTGCAATTCACGAGTGCTAAACTAGCGAATCCTTCGAACATCATTTTTTTTATTGCAGAATACCTTGAAGAACAGATCCGGCTTTCATGGGTTCATGGTATGGGCTTATTAATTATCATTATTTCTCATTAGCTTAGTTTTATATATGGTATTTTTACAGACTGTGATTTTGACTGTAAAATCATTTGTAATCATGCACTAAACAGCTTATTAAGCATAATTTAATTTGGGATTCTAACTGTGATTTAGGGATATAGTCTGATTCTCTTTGAATTATTAATTTATGTAATTAGAGTAAATAAATATATAAAAGCATTACTGTGATCTTACTACAAATTTGTTTGCAAGCCTCCACTAATTGGCTTATTATCTCTAATTAGAATTTGAAATTAACTATGATTTAGGGATAGAATCACATTCTTTTTAAACTATTGATTTATCTATTTATCGTAAGTAGATAAATCGCAGCATTGTTATCTCTTTTGTCATTCTGTCTTTCATTATATATTCCCTACAAGTTTGAGAATTATTTCACGTACTCCCCTCTCTCTTTATTGCTAATCACTCTATTTGGCGAAGTTACTTACTTCTCCGCTTTATCAATATCCTAATTCAACAATACGGTTAATAACAATATGCTTAGAGATGTCAAAAAGAAAAGAATGGATTGACGTGTCAAAGTTCGGTAAGCTGGTAAGTGGTTGTCAATATACAGAGAGCAAATATAGAATAATCTTGAATTTATTTTTGTTCACAAGCAGATTAGATTACCATTCTGTATTTTTTATTCTTAGTTCTTTATTCATCTTAGTTCTATATTTATGACGAATTCCTTTTTTTGCATTATGAAACTCTGTGTTTTATGATTTATTTTTAAGGTATTGATTATCATAATAAACAGTTTATGCTTGGTTTTATCCATCTTTGTTGTATTTTGTGCCTATGGATGGTTTGTTTGTTGTAATTTTCCGAGTTCCAACTATCGAATTGTGGAAATTTTTATTGGATGTATGTATTTTATTTGATCACTTTCGTGAAATGTGTGATAAACTATTAGGCTATATTTATTATAATAAAATTTGAAGTTTTGTGTTATTTTGCGTGAATATATACAGCATGATTATATAGAATAAATATGTTTGTCTTGCAAAAGAATACAATTTTTCTCAATGCTCACGTATACATTATTTCATGCTAACACGTTTTACATCTCCTCAAGTGATTACAAGGAGTATATACAAAAGTTTATATTCAATGCATGCTCTGAGTTAATAATAATTTGTATTTATAATATTGGTGTAATATGTTAACTTTTCCAGTTTTTAGTAATAATGCTTGATTTGTCCCATTTTTCCAATATTTATTACTTTTGTCCTCACAAATAATCTCTTTTTGTTTATTATTCATTGGGTACACTTCAGCGTAATTACTATGTGTCTGTTAATTCAGTTATATTAAGTTTGGGTTTTCAATATCTCATTATAATGCTATCTTTTGATCTGTATTTAAATAAATTTACAATTACATTATATTAGTTTAAATAGATGTTTTATTTAGTTTTGTGATTCAAATATGTTGACCATTTCAAAACAATCAATCGATATTTGTATTTGGATATAATGCTCTGTTTGATTAATGAATTGCTGTATTCTACCCATGCAACGCACGAGTGGGGATACCAGTTTAGTGAAATATGCTCTTATATGACATATTTTTAGTCGAATCTAAAGAATTATTATATTTAAATTAATTGCTATTTCCAGAAAAATAATTGTTGTTGATGATTGTAAGTACAATAAAATGCTGAGAAGCTTCCTCCATATTGCTGCTAGAAATGCAAGTCAAATAACATGTCCAGAAAGAATAATTACACATAAATTGCCTACAGCCACTATTTTTCAATAAGGAGACACTAAACCACTAAGTCATCGGCCTAATTCACAAAAACCTTTGCGTACTCCCACAGAAAAGTATGATCCAATAGAAAACTCAGTATACAACTTTGATTTTACCTGCAAGCTTGCCTATAAAACCTTTAGTACATGCAAAAACATTACATAATTCAAATTTAGATTAGCAGAAATTGTCATGTGTACTAGTAACTTGCTAATATATAGACAGTAATTTTTTAACACCAGTGAACTATTTAGAGATGCATTAATAATGATGAAATATCGCCCAATTGAAGCAAATATGACCATGGCATTGTCTAAGAAAAGTATCCACCACCTACCAGATCAAAGAACATTATGTAATTCAAATTCGATTTTACCTGCAAGCTTGTCTATAAAACCTTTTGTAAATGCAAAAACATTACATAATTCAAATTTAGACTAACATAAATTATCATGTGTACTAATTCTAATAACTTACCAATATATAGACACTAATTCTTCACACCAGTGAACCATTTAGAGATGCATTAATAATGATGAAATATCACCAATTGAAGCAAATATGGAGATGGAATTGTCTAAGAAAAGGTTCCACTGCCCGCTAGATCAAAGAACATTGCGTAATTCAAATTCAATTTTACCTACAAGCTTGCCTATAAAACCTTTTGTAAATGCCAAAACATTACATAATTCAAATTCAGACTAGCAGAAAGCATCATGTATATATACTAATTCTAATAACTTACCAATATATAGACACTAATTCTTCACACCAGTGAACCATGTAGAGATGCATTAATAATGAAATATCACCCAATTGAACCAAATATGGCCATGGAATTGTCTGAGAAAAGGTTCTACCGCCCGCCAGATCAAAGACTCTTACTCACACAGAAAGTACTTCACCAAAAGAAAAAAAAAGATATACTCTCACACAGAAATTGGAGTGTCGAAACATTTCATTTGTAATCTGGGACACACACGCATACATAAATACTATGTAAAACCATACCATGATGTGCCATGGTAATCCAGTAAGAACTCATTACAAACAATGATGTAAAAACAGATTGCAAAACACAACTTCATGAATGACTGAAGCCCAAAATTTTTTATTAGTGATGGTCCAATTTTTTGGATCATCTATTGTATCTAACAGGAATAAAAAATTCTAGAAGTCAATCCCAATATTAATCAAGATAAAAAATTAATGTATGAAAGAGAATATTATTATGAATGACCATTTGCATATGAATTTCCCATAATGACATTAATTTATGAAAGATAATGGAGCCGAGAATCTCTTTCATACATTAATATAATCTAGATATTAATCTCGATTTGGATTCCTGTTCGAAGCATCATTTAGACTATACATTGACATTTGGCATTTTAGTCGAGGTAATTCGTAAGACACAATTTTGAACCCAAAAAAAAAAAAAAAAGCCATAGTGCCAATTGCCAAATTGATGGGAGGAAAAGGCCATAGTATCAATTGCTAAATTCTTAGATTTATAAACCCAAAGAAAAAAACTACAGACAAACTTGAAATTGAACTGGTAATTAAAAATTGTAATCGAACCTTGATCAATTGACAGGAAAAAGGAGACTCCATCCATCCGGCGGCTCTCCATCAATCCTTGTTGATGAGGTCGTCCTCCACCGGCTCAAATTCCACCGCCTCTGCCTCTATGTTCGCCGTTGTTGTTGCTCAAAATGAAAAGGGGAAAAAAACCAAAACCTAAGAGAGATTAACAAAAAGGAAAAAAATTGAATGTATAGATCTAGGTTTGAGAAGAATGAAACTGAATTGAAGGGAATAAAGATAGTTGAATCGTCTGTGTCTAGGGAGTGGAAAAAGCCTGAATTAGTGTTCCCAAATGGCGTTTGTTCCAAAGACGCGTGATGTAAAAATAATATAATAAAATAAAAAAACAAATCCAGCAGCATGAGTTTGGGCGGGAAACTGTAGATGAGACCCGCCTTTAAGTCAGCTGCTTTAGTATAGATAATAATAATAAATAGTAGATAATATATTACTTTTATATATTGTGATGTATAAACTAGAAGCAAATTATGGTGAAATATAAGTAATTTAATAGGGGCATCTCTTGTTCACTTGTTATCTTTTTTATTAAATTACTTTTATATATTGTGATAATATATAAACTAGAAACAAGTTAGGGTGAGATATAAGTAATTCAATAAGAGTAGATGGTAGGTGTGCACGAGATATTATGGAAGGGTAGCATTATTCAAGAAATATATTACTTTTGGCATCCCCAATCTATTATTTATGTTTTTGAAGGGTCCCTAATCTATTCTTGAAATAACGAAATCCACCATTTTCAGCATTTTTGACGAACGAGGCTTTACCTTCGTTTTCTGAATCGAGATTTGTGCATGTTTCTGTAAACAGTGATTGGGCTGAATACCAGAACAACACTGTAAAATCTTACACAACTCTTAATGTATTTCTCTCCACCCCCACTCTCTCTCTCTCTCTCTCTCTCTCTCTCTCGCGGAAGAAGCTGTTTTCATGGTTGATGATTTCGTACGAAAAGTAATTGCCTTCTGGACCAGTGCTATTATAACTGACGGTACTTCGACCGCGGGAAGTACTTCCTCGGTCCATTTAATTCGTTTTAGGATTATGTTGAAATTAATTCCTTGAAAGCTGCGTTTGGTTGATTGTATACTTGGTTTTTAGATATGCAAGAGTTGGGCTGGCACTGGTGATTACAAATATAGAATAGTGGAACTAATGTCCAGGAATCAAATAAGACAGTTGACAAAAATTTGCCTATTTAATGTTAAGCCAATTGATTCCAAATAATATTACAATATATACATCTTGTGATGAACAATTCAAGGGGGATTCCCCATGGAGATATGAATCTGTGATTAAGGGCAGAGTAACACTGTGATAACTATTTCTTAGGTAAGTTTGAGAATTTTTGTCTTTGGATATTATGAAGCAATGAAGCTATCTCATCAAACGGTGGTCCTGAATATAGTCAATACTGATCGATGTGCTTCATCTGGGAGGACCACAAATGATTTGCTTATTAGTAGTAGACTGCTAAAGATTCTACTTTATGAGAGCCATTATGCTTGCTCATGAGACAGACTTGACAAAAATTGTAAGGCTTTAATCACGCAACCAATGTGAAATCTCAGCCCCATAAATTCTTGTACGAAATTTTGGGGTATACATTTATCTGATGCAAATAGAATGCTGCTGAATCAAAGAAGATCTATTAGAATTTAGAACCCTTTTCTCTTTGCAGATGAAGTTGTAATTCTGATAAATAGTTGGATATGAACTGAAAAATTGTAGTTTCATATATAATTGAACCTGGGAATATAATAAACCAGTGCATTAGCCATGCAAAAACAGTTCTTAAATCAAAAGGAAGAGGAAAAGAGAAATAGAGGAGTAAAGAATTCCCCACTCCCATGCTGTGAAGAAGATAGAGGGAAGGAATGAAAGGAGGAAAGTTAAGTTTATTTCATTTTCCCTCTCTCAGTGCAAAAGCTTTTTCCTTCCATTAGTTATAAGCTGAAACAGTCAGTATGCATTAACAAATTGTTTTCGCCCCTTTTCCATCCTTTTTGCTTGGTAAACTAGCTGCTTTCTTCATCTTTATTACGTCTTTACTTGATGTGAAATCCTACCATCCTCATTTAAATTGTACTTGTCTCGTAATTCGTGTTACAACTGCATTTATTTTGCATTATATACAAGCCAAATTAATATAACAAGAGACCTTCCAGAATGTGATGTTTTTCTTCAATCCAAAATCATGAATTGCTTAAATATTGTCTGTGCATCAGGAAACCTCTCGATGGGATGCTGCTATAAATGGTAGTCCCTAACCCAAATCACTATACTGGAAGGCAAAATATGACGCCATAGGAATTAAAACTATATACCTAACGTTTACTGATAAGTACCTCTTTTGATACCTGGCAACCAGCATCCATAAGTATCATGTCACGGATTGTGTCAACTAGCATAGGACAGAATGTTGGTTGCGTTGATGGGCTTACTAGAACGATCGGGAACATCATCATCATAATGAATATCGGTTGTAATTAAAAGTAGTAGCATATATATATTGAGGACAAACATTATATGTAATGTCTTAATAACACGGCAACTAGTTTCATTGAGTTAATTTTGCATGAGATATTCTCAGTTCAACCAGTACTGCTGAACCAGTACTAATCAATAATCGTATCTATGGTATTTGTAAAGCAACGTTATTGAACTGTGTTTAAGTCGTTTTGCATAGTGTCCATCTATATTTGAGAATACAATTTAAATACCTTTTTTTTTTCTTCGAATTGTGAAAAATGAAAACCTTCCATTACCGGGAAGGCAGATGTACTACTGCCCTTTTTTGCAGGTTATTTATTGTTTCAACTACTCATTTTTTCTATTGCAATAAATTTGGGTTGGCAGTAGACCTTCACGAGACTTAAGGAAACAATTATTAGAGAGTATCAGTTGCTTGCATCACTCACAGCCATTTATTTCCTTGGTGATTTTATATTTTCAGATCTTTACTTTTTGGACACTTCTTCTGGGCTATAGAGTACTAATCTAATAACAATTTGCTACTCTGGCATCAGCAATGATCGGTTTTTACTGGAAACTCCCAAGAAGACTTTCTACTTTGGTCTATAGCTTCAGATGAAGCATCTTCTTTAGGTATGTAGATTATTTGTTTTTTGATTTTTAATAATTCAATGCTTCGGGGGATGTTTTTCAAGAAGCATTTTAGATTTTTTGTTTTACTTATCTAGCACTATATATGCGGTTCTTTACCTCTTTCTCATATCCTATCCTATATTTAACAAGAAAACAAGAGCTGAACACTAAAAAATTTGAGTAATAGCACATCAAGAAAACAAGAGCTGAACATTACTGAAGTAAAATTCAACTTCTAAAGGAAATCACGGTTAGATAGAACCAGAGATCAAGATTCCAGTCTTAACTAAACCTTTCCAAAAGATATGATAATTACTAGAAGAAATAACCTAAACTTGAAGCAAAATGAAGTTACAAAAGAGTTTAGTAAAATTACATAAGGCCTTTAATTTGTTTACTCGTTCTCTTTGGACAAAGTCAATACCCGAACCCATATTAACCCTGCTGAGCAGTGAAACTCAAGGTGCTTTCTTCATCGAAGATAATTAGACCACACAGCAAGGATTTCACAAGGTGCGCTCTTGACTTCTTTCCCTTTCTGTCTTCCTATAGTAAACAAATCCTTTGCAATTTGACGTTCTTCGTTACTAGTCTATACTGCAACATAAGAAAATCAGCCCAAAAAAAAAAAAAAAAAGAAAAAATAAAAAATTGGATATCAGAATGATGAAAAAATATATATTTAGTTTAACATACATACAAGGAACAATGGTGTCAAATGTTAGGTGAAAAATGTAAAAAAACTTTGTAATTGGTCAAATATTTACCAGAAGTTTATAAAGCTACCAAGGAGTAAATTTTAGAATCCATAAGTTTCAAATATTCTCTCTGTCAGTCTGTTTTATGTATTGCCATATCAAACGTCTGTTAATTCAGATGTGCAGCCTATACTTTTAAAATTTACTCCATTGGCACCTAAACATAATTTTCCTGCTTTCGGGTGAATAAAGCTCTTGTAGAAAACTTTGGATGGCAATAATGCAGAACATATTAGTTGGATAGGCCGAATGATCAGCTTAAAAGTAAAAGCTCACCAGGAAGCAGATCTTTTGGTCATGCACCTTCACACAATACAGCACCCTTAATCCTTTCAACAGTGCACTTAATAAGGCTATTAACAGTTGCCACTGAACCCAGAGAAAGCTTTGCCGTTGGAACAGAATCTACCAATATCTGGAAGGCAACAGTCAGTAATGATCCACCTGATCCAACCTCAGGATTAATCCCTCCAGCCTGATTTATAGGTCCGTCAGGAAGTATAGCGAAACCAGATGGTAAGAGGGCAACATAATCTGGGTCGCCACCACTTAAGACCACATTCATGGCAACAATATCAACAGGTGCATAAATAACATAGGAGCCTGTTGCATCAGTACAACTCTCTTGTAGTATCAGCATATTGCTTTGGCTGGAATTTGCACTCTGCACATCACATTTTCAAAAGTTCTGTCAGCTGGGGGAAAATTCTAATTCAGCTAACCAGATTGTATACTACCCGAAGGATTTATCAACAGCTTACATTGACACGCAGCAAGGAGACGGAATTGCCTGGATCACGGCCATTTGCAATATGTGCCATTTCTTGAACTAGTCCTCCGTTTGAAAGAATATCCCACTGTAATTGGTATATTAATTAGACATGTGTAATTTTTTATAGGTGAAATCATTTCTTCCAAAACACTTGTATTAACTTGAACAACTGCTGGCACTGTAAGATTAGAGAAACTGTTTTTTACTTCTAATTAAGGATCTTTCCCATCATGCCCTATAATATTTAGAATCAATTTTTACCTTTCATGTGGACTCTTTTTAATATATATATTTTTATTTTATGGCATAGGTTAAGAATAAATTCGTTAAGAGTTTAACTTGATCATATCTGCCAGATGATATAAGATCAAAGATTAACTTAGAAATTTTAATTTCTAAAGACTCAACAAACAAATAGTTCATACCTCACTTCTTGAGTTCTCATCACGAAGAAAATCGAACACTCTTTTTGGTGTAACGGGGAGCCAAAATGAAGTAGCAGCACTGAGCACAATACCGGGAGGCCTGCCTGGATCATCCACACTCTTTCTGGTCATAACCCTAACATCATCAGCTCCACTGCCAGACAGTGTTGTCCAGGTGTGTGCAGTTGAAGCACCGACTCCAGTGCAGAAGCTCATCACCATCCTTTCAGCCAGTTTCAACATGCTCTTTCTACCTTCTGGAGATGATATCACTGCACCAGAAACTATACAGGTTAGTACAGTCAACTAAATTTTTATTTAAAGTATAATTAAATTGAAACAGTTAGTACCCCCAACGTCTCCTGCGGAAATGTTATTGGCCATAACAAGATCGCAAGACGTTCACATTGTCGATCCAGTGTTGCCACCCATCTTCTTGCACCAAATGCAAGACCAGAATTGACTAGTGGTTTGTATATGCTGTGAACACCTCTATCATCCACTTCTACATGTTCCACCCATGTAACCTTAAGAAAACAAGAAACATGCATATTCATCAGAACTACTTATGTGTGGATCTATATCTATTTATAATGATCAACTAAGAACTTGTCTTACCTTCGAGTAACCATTCGGCAATTCTTGGATCAAACAGCCTGAAGGCCTTCTTCTACACCGGGATATAGAGTCAGGTCTCAAATTGTCCAATGAAACATCAACAACAGCCCAAGTGCCATCAGCATGTTGTTTGCAGTATCTTGCAAAATAGTTTTCGCGAGTCGGCACCAGTGGGGAAGGAACCTGGAACTCAGCAGTCATCTGCAGTGATAGCAGCATACGACTTGATAGAAAGGGGGTTGCGGAGAAAAACTCTATTCTTAAACAGTAACAGTAGTTTGATTTTTATGCTTACCACTTGTAAAGCTCCATTGTAATTGCCGGCCACTCCAGTTGATAAAACTTCAATGGTCATTGCTCTTGAGACAATACTGGAGAACACACTTGTCCATTGATTCTGCAGTCATAAGGAAACGAAAATTGCTGATCAAAATGAAATGAAAGATATATATATGCCAGTGTTCAGATATATTAAAGCATACAAGTATCCTACCACATCCATCAGAATTTCAACCAGGCTAATGTGATTCATAATCACAACAGCAGACTCTCGAGATGCTTCAGATTTTAATCCCAAGGGTTTAGGTCCAATTCCACGCGGGAAAGTCCGGACATATTCCTCTTCACTTAAGGTTTCAGCAGAACTGTCAGTGCTAGGAATCCATAAGGGCTCTCCAGCTTGGGCCATTCGAACCAATTCCTCCATTGCTGCGACTGCCAACTCAATAATCATAGGCTTGTTGGCTTCAGTTGGCCCAGATACCGATCTAAGAAGATCTGCAGCACCATATATTTCACCTGCCATGCCTGTCTGTGACCCAAAGTTTCCCGGTCCAAGATCAAGAGAACGAGATGATCCAGGAGGAAGGCTTGCATAAGAAAGCATAGGTTTGCCTACATACTTTGCTGCGATTCCAGATATCCTATCAATCTGGAAAGATAGAAAGCAATCAAGCGTGTACATATATGCAAGTCCTGATAAAGCATGTATATATATGGACCTATTTATTTATTTATAATAAAGCATTCTTAACTAACAATTTTCTTGTTTTGTTTACCTCTTCTCTTAAGCGAGCATTCTCTATCCTTAAATGCTGCTCGTCAAACGACATCTCACCAATGGCGGCTGGTCCTCCACAGTTGGGACAAGTAGCATTGCTCAGTGCTTCTTTATACCTTACGTTATCTGAGCGAAGCTTCTCATTTTCGGTCCTCAGTTGTGTATTCTCATGGCGCTCATGTTGAGACTATATATAAATGTAAGTTCGATAAGAGTTAAACTTCCCATATGTGAAAAAATTGAGGAAAAATGATAAGCTTGAAAATTCTGACACATTACCTTCATTTGAGATACGCTTGTTTTGGAACCAAAATTTAACTTGCAAAGGTTCTAACCCTAATCGTCTTCCGAGCTCCTTTCTTTGTTTGTCATCCGGATGAGGGCATTCCTTAAAAAATCTGTTTAAAAACTTCCCCTTTAAGAAAATACGTAAAAATCTACTAAGCACAAAATCTACTTCAGAGAAAATCCCTTATAATTAGAAAATATGTAAAAATCCACTTTGCACTTATAAGTAGACAGCTTACGCTTCCATTTCTGTGATCTGATGCTGGGTGTGGCGATGATAACGCTTCTTCTTGGGACGTTGATTGGGATCTCCATCGTCACCGGAGGGCGCTTCCATGATATCAGTTCCAGATTTGCTCTCGAATTCATCATCTCGAATAAGGCCCATTTCATTTTCCGGTGTTTTATGGCTCATATCCAGCAAGGAAGGGTGGGTTTCAAACATATTTGGCTGAAACATCTTGATGTTCTCAATATTACAAACTTATGAATTCAGAGTCAGCTGCAAAAGTGATGAGCAAAAAATAAATAAATAACATTGTAATCCATGGAAATTTGAAGGAAAATAGAAAAGCCCAGATAATTTTGCAGATCCCCCATTTCACTCTCAAAGATTAGCAAAAAATGGTATATAACCTCTGTAGAAAGTAAGGTGCTTATTTCTCAACGTTAACGCCCTAAATTATGGGCTAATCCAGAAGTAAATGAAATGGGGCCTGACTCTTGACTCCAAACATTAACAATACATCATAATTAAACGATAGAGATTATGACAAGAAAATTAATTTTTCTTGGACCCCAATTACTGTTCATCAGATTTCTGTGTAAGCATAATAACGAAAAATTTACACTATTTATGATTTATCAGCTCACCTTAATTCTAAACAGATAACTCGCCGGAAAATTCATACCATCATCAGGCCTTGAACATCTTCACCAAGAAAACTCACTCTTTCTTTCTCTCTCTAAAATGGGAGTTTATCCAGCCAGTACTGTGTTTAGAAGCTAGTGCGTTGAATTTAATAGATTCTCTGCCAGTGACTGAACAAAACAAGTGAGGTGGTTACACATTTACATGTGACAACAAATGACTTTTAATTTTGGTTAGTGGATTTTCAAACAAGACTTTTTCTCTTCTGTCCTTACATGCCAATTCAGGTACTAAAATGAGCAACACGGAGAGTTGACATAGTGTGAAGCCTTTGACACTAAGAAAATTAATCTCAACCCGGCATTTTTCACTCGCCTCCTAATTAATTTCTCTATCTGCAGAAAACAGAAACGGAAAATCACAGAAAATATAACTTAAATTACCATTCTACATATATGTGTATATATGTATGCATATGTGGTTGAGTAACTTACAGCTGTTGGAGAAGTTGTAGAAACCCTAGAAAACCCTTGTTAAAGTTTTAGGGTTAGAGTAAAGAGAGGAGGGATGAGATCTGGTTTTAAGATTGAAGGGACGATGGTGAAGCAGTTCTTGGCCAGTACTGAAAGGAAGGTTTTGAGGTTTTACTGCAAAAGATGCCTTTCTTGTGAATAGAATTGAATAAGAATAGAGAGAATATGGAAATGAAAGGGAAAGAAAAGCACGAGAAAAAGGAGATGTTAAGAATGGGAGTAGGGAGAGAAAGAAAGAAGAAAAGGAAAAGGAATCCAGAGAGAGAAAGTGAATGCACTGGTTTGGACGATATAGAAAAGAGAGGAAGGAGGAGGAGTTATTGCAGAGGACGCGATAGCATTAATGGCTGGTTGAGGGGTGTTTATTGCTGATGAGA
The DNA here is from genome assembly GCA_963692815.1 of Nyctanthes arbor-tristis. Lineage (NCBI taxonomy): Eukaryota > Viridiplantae > Streptophyta > Magnoliopsida > Lamiales > Oleaceae > Nyctanthes > Nyctanthes arbor-tristis. Next base: position 9,898 of record CAVNYN010258230.1, on the reverse strand, counting down.
GAGAACGGCTTTGGGGTTGGTATCTGGTGTTTAAATTTCATTTATGTTTAAATATTACACGTATATGCATATGCATACAGATACGCGTATATATTTGGGGGTGGGGGTGGGGGTGGGGTGGTGTGGGACGTTCAGTCTTCACTATACATTGCTCTCATCTCTCACTTCTCACTGGCTTTAAGATTTTTAATCTTAATTTTATTCTTTTCCTTTTCTCTTGGATAGCAAAATTCAGCATGAATGGATGCTACATCATGACGCTCAACAAAAATGGGAAGTTTTAAAGAAAACACGATATATAAACGCTAAATTTAGAGTTAACTATATATCAAGATACTTTTAATGTTTGTTACTCGATCGCGTATAGCTGTAAATCTATTTGATTAAGAATTAATGTGAACGTATAAAATTTGGTGTCTCGAGTTAGAAGTTTTGTATACAATAAAGTAAGCAAATGACAACTTCAACTTATTGGGGACAACTACCCAAGCCAATCGATTGCGAAGTTCGCACTAATTAATTGTTATCTTTTTGTTTGACGTTGTTAATTAACATGCTTTAAAAACAACATGCGCTAATCGTTGATGCGCACCAAGTCCACTATATACTTTCTTCTGAACAGCTCACTTTTCACTGGATTCAAAATTCTGAGATATTTTTTTATTTTTCTTAGATAGTGATATTCAGTATGAATGCTACAACACAACAAGAAACATATATAAACAGGAAAATTGAAGAAGTAATGAAAATGTATAATAAAGGGAAAACATAAAATTATGGGTGTTCTTTCCAATCTTTATTACTCAAATAGTACTAGTATAAGGACATTAGAGTGAAACACAAGTACAACTTAGTTGTCTCAACACTTAAAAAAGTTCTATATAGAAAAGGGTAATGAATCAACAACCGTTAATTAACTTACCGCGGGCACCTAGCTAGCTAAGCAGCTATGGCCATTTACCACATAAATATTGTCCTTTGGTGTTTTCCAAAATCTCCAATTATGTGAAGAGATGAGGTTACATTATTTAATTTAATTGTTCCTGGCCTTATCGTTTATATCTGAATAGTTATCTGTTCACTTTTTTTCAACTTCAAAATCAATATAATGACTTAGTTGATGCACGCTGCTATCGCTATATGTTCGATAACTCACTTCAAAGCGGACTCAGGGTTTTGAACTCCTTTTCCTTTGGATAGCTGAACTCAGCACGAATTAATGCTAATATTTACTAACAAAAACAAGAAAATTGAAGACGACACGAACATGTATAAATATAAAGGAAAAAATTTAATTATGAGAATTCCTCCAATCTTTATTACTCAATAAAAATGAAATTTAAGTATGAATGTGAGGCAGGTGAAATATTTACAACTTTGTTGTTCACATCAATTTAAAGTTTGCATGCACACGCAAGAAGTACGTAGTTATAATGGTCACATAGCGAGATAAGTTACCATAGAAATTTCAACGCTTATCAAGACGAAAAATATACCCCATAAATTTATTTTTCAATTATATTGTTAAACTTGTTAAATGTAGTGGATGCACATGTATATTTACAAGGACATTAATGAAATAAAGTATCATATATGGTCATGGTTTTAATTCTCCATATTTGCTTTCAAATGTTATCCGTTAGTATTAATTGCATGAAAATTTCCTAATCAAATCAAGTTCGCAATCTTCTTTTTATACAAGCATTGATTAAGGAAAAATTTTTGGGGACTCAATTTATTATTTAATTTGGGTCATGAAGTATAGTACTCGTGGAGTACCAAAATTTTTTCTCATTGATTAATACCTATTAGAAATAAGTTTATAATATAGGAAATATTAGTCGTAGGATAGTTTACTATTTTGTTGATTTTTAAAATCAGTATTGATTATTATGTCAACTTATAATTTTGAAATTAATGCATTTGATTTAATAGAAGGGTGAAATTTTATCTATACTTTGAAATAGTCCGATTCCATATAAATCCATCTTTTACTTTCATATATCAAATAGACATGAGCTTCATTCACAAGCCTTTTTCATTCTCAGATTCTGAGCTGAATCCCTCTGACATTTCAATTAGCCCCTCTCTCTCTCTCTCTCTCTCTCTCTCTCTCTCTCTCTGTGAACAATTGTACATACTTCAGGTTCAAAATTTATTTCCTAAAAGTTTAGAAGAATTAAAATAGAGACTTTGATCATGTTCTCCGTTCATAACTTACTATTATGGGATTCAAATCGAATCATTGTTCATGATCCTACCATTGTTTGAATCAAGACACTACAAGAAAACTCGCTAATACCAACGGCAACCAAACCGTCGGTAATTACTGATGGTAGACCTTAGGGCTGTGCAAACGGGGTTTCGGTCCTGGGTTTTTGAAGGACCAAGACCGGACCAAATATCTTTGGTTCGGTCCCGGTCCCGAGTCTCGGTCCCAAAAATGGCAAGTCTAAACGGTTTCCGTCCCGGTTCGGGCTCGGGTAATGAATTCGGTTTTTTTTGGGCTTTTCCGGGCTTGTGAAAAAATTTTTCTATGAACTTAGTAACGTAAAAACACATATAAACAAAGTTGAGAACAAACAAATAGAAGGATTTTATATGCAACAAAAGTATTAACATGCCTCCGTAATGTAGAAGTACTAGACTTACTTGTATTTCTCATTTTTTTATTTTAACAAATCAAAAATTATAAAATATTTGAAATTTGTATCCTAAATTGGAAAATAAATGTAAAAATCATAAATATTATATCTACTTTATAATTTTAACAATTTTATGATACAATTTTGATATTTTTAAAAGGCAACAGATGAATAATTCCAACTTTATTATACATTTATAGGGATTAAATATTACAAAAATGATGTAATTGTCAAACATAAATAACACTTACCACTTAAAATAAAAGTAAGAAAATCCATTTTACACTTTTTACTAATAAAAAAACCATTTAAATAAATGAGAAAATGTATAAGCACAATTCTCCACGTGTATATATAAATATATATATTTTATATAGTAATAGCATAAAACTTAAATAGAGTCAACAAACATATTATAAATCTGAACAATTTTCTTTAACAAAATCTTTACAATGTTACAAATTCTAGTAACATTATATATTAACACAATTATTCTTGCTATTGCTTAAAAAAATAAAATAATGATAAATTTTAAAGAAGTTTATTGGCAAAAAAATTTCAACTTGAAAAAGAAATTTAGTGGTATTGCTTTAACTTTTTAATTATCCCACATTGAATATTTTGTAAAAAAGCAATATGATTGGAGCTTATAAATAAGATGAGTCTTTGTGCAAGTGACTATGTAAAGGAAATTTTGTGGACTTTGAGGCAAATTTTGTGGACTTTGAGCCCCAATTGTCTTGGTCCTTTATATTTAGTTTTATTTTAAATAATTGTCCCACATTGAAAGTTTTGTAAAAAATGTAAAATAATTGGGGCTTATAAATAAGATGGACATTTGTGCAAGTGATTATGTAAAGGAAATAATTTTGATTCTTACCTCTTGTGTATTATGAAAAGTGAAAACCGGGTTTCAATTTATATATTAAAAAAAAAGTTAAAGGTCAACCGGTCTTTGACTGGGTTTTCAACCAGACCGGTCATTTTGGCAGCAAAGCCCGGACCAGACCGGCCCGTTTGGTCCAGTTTCGGGCTGGTTCAACCGGTCTCGATTTTTTTGCACACCCTTAATAGACCTCAATCCGTTGGAAATTTCCAGCGGAAACAGAGATCGTCAGTGATCACCGACAGCAAGTCACGCCGTCAGTGATTATCGACGGAATCATTTGACGAGACTTGCTGTCGGTGATCACCGATGGTCTTCATTTCCGCCGGAAATTTCTGACGGATTGAGGTTTACTACCGACGGAATCATTTGGCGGTCGGAAATTACCAACGGCTTTTTCTTGCCGTAAGCAATTTCTAACAGTTTTCTATGTTATCGGCAATCTCTAGCCGGTTTTTAAGCTGTCGGAAATCTTTAACAATTTAGTTAGCCAAAAAATGCAATTGTTTGTAACAATGATATACCATTTTAATAAATAATATGATGAATGTGTATGTGTTAAAAATTTATGAAATTTAATTTTTTGTAATTTGTTTTTTAAAATTGCACTATAAGTTATATTTTATATATTTTACATTGATACATAAAATTACGTATGTCAAATTTATAACATATCATATAACAATAAAATTACATATGTCAAACTTATAATATATATCATATAACAATAAAATTACATATGCCAAACTTATAATATATCATATAACAATAAAATTACATATGCCAAACTTATAATATATCATATAACAATAAAATTACATATGCCAAACTTATAATATATCATATAACATGTAATCCAAATTTCCTCTTACCTAAAGATTTAAGTAAAGTGAAATAAGGTTTTTAAAGATAAAAAAGTAGTGAAATAAAACCTTCAATGATAAAAAATGTTTTTTTCATTTATTAATGTTTGAAAATAAAAAATATTTTGATATAAGTTACTTTTTTTGAAAAAAGATCACATGTATGAAAATTCAAGAACACATGTATGATATTTCAAAAAAAAAAAAAAAAGAACACATGTATGAAAATTTAAGTATCTTAATCACTTTCATACAAAATTTGAATATACAGTTAAAATGATAATTTTTGAAATTTACAACTTGTAAGTGGCACTATAAAATTCTAATTATGTTTACAATTTCAAACTTACAAATTTTATATGTAGCAAAAACTTAAAATGATAAAGCATAGATAGAGATGAACAGTGTTAAGTATTTTATCTATTACACACACATTATATTTTTACTTGTATTATTGGTTTAAAAAAATTAGTTATTTTTTAAAACTATATGAATATATGTTAAATATATTAGGGACAAACTTAAGTCACAAGGAGTACCAGTGGCCTAGTTACCAACTGCTAGGTTGGGAGTTCGAATCACCTTCTATGCAAAAAGTGAAATTGATTTATTATCCAGCCGGGTCGGGTTGGGTTTGCAGGCGCACACGTGGGTCAGCGGGCGGGTGGGCTGGAAGCGGGTTGGGATAGTTGTCGGGTCGGGTTCTCAGGTGGATTTAAAAATATATTAATATTTATTACATTAATACATCACCGATGGCCGTTGGAAATTACCGACGGCGGCCTTGGTCGTCAGAATTCATCGACGATCATCAACCGTCGGTAATCACTGACGGCAAAAAAAAAGACCATCGGTGATCACCGGTAAGCCTATCACCGATGGAATTTTCCGACCGCCGTTTCATGTCGGTAAGTTAAATTTCTGACGGAATTTGACCATTACCAACGGATTTTGACCGTCGGTAACAACGTGTTTTTTTTTGTACTGAGACGAAATCCTTGTGCAAACTTGTTTGGAAGTTGTTGTGAATTAATTTGACCCTTTTTCCGAAATTAATAAGCACTTTACACAAAATTTCATTGAGTATTGCTATCTAAAATTAGTGGTATTTAGTATAACGTGATATTAAATGATATATATTGAATCAAGTAGGTAATTTATTCATGCATTTAATACCATATTGGTTACCATATTATTCTTTTAAAATACACCTGTGTCAATTGAGTAAAGCCATTTATCTAGTTTTCAGTCTGATTGGCATTACTATATTGGAGATGAGTGGAGATGCATATATATATGAGAGCATTGATTTATTGAACAGTCAATATAGAAATGACAATTAGACTGGAGATCAGTCTAGCATTATTCGTGTCATTTACCTCTATATATTTGAATGGCAATATATACATACATATGCATAGATACATCACACACACACACACACACATATATATATCTATGTAAAAAAGTACTTGTCATGCTTTTATTACGTGCATTTGAATAATTAACTAATTCATGCATGGTTTATTAAAATTTAATAATAAAACGTGTGCTAAACTTTAATTCTTCATTTTGTTAGTACTTGCAGAGTTATTGAGTATTGATTATGTCAGAATTGGTTAACAAATTATAATAAATGGATTGTGACTGTAACCTTTTCTGTAATTAAATTATATGGTCCCCATTTTACAAATTATTGGTTTGGGAAGGCCTCGTGGGCTCTTTCGACATAGTTGCAAAATATACCTTATATAGACAACATTTCGGAATATATAGACACACACAATATACAAAAATTGTGCTATAAGTCCTCAATCCATCACGGCAGGAGAAAGATGATGATCCCCAATTTGAGAACCTCTTGATATACTATATTACCCCGTTCTAAAAAGATAGTCCAATTTTTATTTTTCGTCCTTCTCTAGTCTAGTTTCTTTTTTAAAAAGTTGTTGAAATATTAGTTCTCTTAGAGCATCCACATTGGTAGTGCTAAAATTAACGATCCACATAAACAAAAAGTAGAGTTTTTAGTGATTGTTAAGAGATACTTAAGCAAGTTAAATTTAACTATTAATTTGTGCCACATTGATGATTCTAAATAAGAATGTTAAATTTAATCATCAATTCAATAGTCAAATAGTGGACCAATCCCTATTTAATTAAAATAAAAAAAAAGGAATAATACTACATAAAGTGTTAAGTTTGTTGTTAACTTTAACAATAAAACTAACAACTTGTTAAATTAAATACTTTTAACAACTACTTTAACACCACCAATATATTATTTTTTGAGTTGTTAACTAACAACTCTACTAACAACCTACTTTAACACTATCAATATGGATGCTCTTATGCATCTATTTAATGTGTATATTTATCAACAAAATAGAATTATTAAATTAAAGTAGAATAATTAATAAATAAAAGGGTGTAATAGCGAAATGATATTCAAATTTACTTTTTCAATACTATTAAATGAGTTTTTCTTACTCTATGTGAAAAAAGAATGTGACTTTTTTTTGAGATAGAGGTAATAAAACACAAATAATTAATAAGTTTTTTTTTTTTTAAATTTTCCTTCTTTGGAGCATTTAGTTTAATTTATTTTTCATGTACATATTCAATGGCTCAGGCATTGTTAAAAACGAACTTGAAGGTACGTATAGAATATGATTAATCTACTTGTACATATAAGTACTTATTTGTTTATAGAAAGGGTCTGAAATTATAATTTCATCGTATATTGTGCAATAAAAGAAAGAGAGAATACATGAATAAAATTATAATTTTATTCCTTATCGGTGAACCTATTTGGTAGCTCATTTGTACATATAGCATCACTCAATAGAATAATATATACACAATGGGTGAAACATGATGTACTAATGATGTTGCAGTTTAATCAATAGAAAAGATTATTGAGTAATTCTCTTGGCTTATGTTAAACGATTAATGACATGACAAAAAATTAAATTTAATTTTTTGGACCCATGACAATACTGACTCATTGTCCGCCAATCAATTATATATATATATATATATATATATATATTGTAACATTAATAAACTCACTAAGCAAAAGCAATTCAATGTTCTCTAAGTATATATAGTAACTATATAGTCTATTGGACATTGCGTTCAAGATCTATATTGATAACAAATATTATCCTAATTAAGTAAAAAAAGAATTTAAAAAAACTTGAGTTTTAATCAAAATTGCCATAAATCAATTACCAACAACATAAAAAATTGTGTACACTGTACAATTAATGGCATGTAAATTGAACACGAATTAATTAAACTTACCTACGAAAATGGTAAGAAGCTCGAGAAGTTAAGTTGGTAAAACTGAGTTTGTTGAGTAGTTCAAAGTTTTGTTTGTAAAGTTCAATTGAACTTTACTTTTATCTACACATTTTGAAAGAAGAGAATTAATACTACCTCCGTCCCAAAAAGATGGTCCAGTTTTCCTTTTTTGTCAAGGTCCAATTTCTTTTTAAAAAGTAGTTGAAATATTAGTTTTCTTATATGCCTATATATAATGTGCGTAATTATTAAAAAAATAGAATTATTAAAGTGAAATAATTAATAAATAAAAGAGTATATATAATAGGGGGATGATATTAAAATTTACTTTTTCAATACTATTAAATAAACTTTTCTTAATCCATGTAAAAAAAGGAATAAGACAATTTTTTGGGATGGAGTATTACTTCTTAAAAATTCTCATAATTAATTAAGAAGTCATTAATCAAAGGTTCTAGTGTGTGTGTGTGTGTGTATAAAATAAAGAAATGATATATGTTGAATTCGTAAATTCAATGGGCATTTAACTAAATTTGAGAATTGAATTAGTATAATAACACAAGTAATTGCACTCAAAGTGAAAAAAGATGTATTTGTCTTTATGACCTCGTTGAGTAGATCTCACCAACACTTTAACTCATAAAATTTAATTGATGTGTGTAACTAAACAAAGAAAAAGTTGCTTTTCACTACTAGCATTGGAGCTGATCATTGTTGAAGCTAGCTAGCTTATATTACAACATTGTTTCAATCATCATTTATTGTAAACACTGCATCCATGCATGCCTCTTTAAGCATGAAAATTGGGGAATCTTTTCTTAATTTTGCAAAGAAAAGTCAGTAATGGGGTCATAATTAATTGATCATTCTGAATGTAACCCACCATGCGAAAGCGAAACTTAATGTGACATCTTGTTTTGTGTAACACGTCAATGGTGAAATTAGAAAAGATTAATGATTATTTTTAGTCTTTATTTTTTTCTTGTTTCCCCTTTTTCTTTCTGTTCTCTCCTTTTTTTTCATTTTTATTTTTTTTAAATTCATATACTAGAAATTGTTTCATGTTTAATTTATGTGATAAATGATATATAGTCTAAATTCATGTAATATAAGGCATGGTGCCCAATGTAATTCGTGTAATATATATAAAATATTAATTGCACACATAACATATTTCGCTACATAAGTAGCAAGCCTTCTTCTGTGCAGAACTTAGATTCCTACACACATAACATATTTCGCTACATAATGTAGTTGATACAGACATAACATAGTTTGCTATGCACATTACATATCTTGTTACAGACATAACATAGCTTGTTACACATATAAGTTAGATTATTTAACATGTAACACACTTCATAATAAAAAATAAAATTTATTACAAAAACATTAGAATTTAAATGAAACATTAAGAAACATGATCAGCGAAAAATGAAAAATAAAAAATAAAAGAAAAGAAAAGAGAGAAAAGAAATAAAAATGAAAAAAGGAAACTAGGGAAAGTAAAGAAAAGGAAAAAAGAAAAAAGAGAAAAAGGAAAAGGAAAAACAAAGAAAAAAGTAAAGATTTCGACGAGGTCCGAAAAAAGAAAAGTGCAAAAAAAAAGTACAGAGGCAAAGAAAAAAAGAAAAAAAATTGCCAGAATCTGGCGACTAGTCTTTAGATCCCGAAACTAGAATCTGGCCGATGTATTCTAGCGATCGACCTCCGGAATCATGCTAGCCGGGTGGGACGGGTGGTGGGTGTTGGGGTCGGGGTTATGAGTATAAAAAGTAATTAAATAATAAATAAAACAAATAAAAAATTAAAAAAAGAATCAAATATTTTTATAGTTTTAAACTATACCAAGTATTTCCAGAAAAGAAAATAGTTTCCAAGTATATAGTATAATTTCCACTTAAAATAGACATAGCTTCCCCCCACCCCCCGGGTCTGAGTTTTTTTTTTTTTTTTTTTTTTTGGGTGGGGTGGGGGGCATTCATAGCCTTTTGATCAAAAGGTTATTTGAAACAAAATATGATGGTTACAGAAGTGGAGGGATTGAGCCGAGCTGTATATATAGACATATTCTAATATATTTGTGTAGTACTAACAGCATTCATGAGTTTGTAAGATTTTTGAATTAATTCCTTGAAACGTTCATATTCTTTCACTAGATAAACTTCGAAGTACTTTATATCCATGCTAGTGGATTT
>CAVNYN010258222.1:0-21129 GCA_963692815.1 Nyctanthes arbor-tristis | reverse complement strand
TCGATACACAATCAGGTATGCATTGTTGTGTTCTTTTATGAAGTTAAACTCATGCTTAAGTATACATATATTAGATTTTAGCAATTTTAGAATAGTCTTGAGGCTTAATTAGTTTAATTATTTCATTAATTGTTTTATATTTTCTATGAGTGACGATGTTTATAAATTGTGAGTCGCATCAAATGTGGGATTGTAATTTGTAAGAGAATGATTACTATGGGGTAAACTTATTAATGGATGTTTAAATCTCTGAAAAAAATGCTAATCTTTAAGTCGATAGCTTTGAGTTTATGTTAAAGTTATTTTGTCTATGTTCTTGAAATTTTTATGTGATTCGGTATAGCTTTCGTAATATTTTTAGTACATTATTTGATGGTTCATACTTTGTTCGTTTCCGTTTAGAGGAGAAAATAAAGAATGATGGCAAATGAACTTATATGAGATGTGCTTGTTTCCGAGATTAGACGTTGAGTTTCTTCTTTTGATGTTGCATAGCTATTAGATGTTGAGTTTCTTTGGACCGTTGATTGCAATGTTCTCAATGGCAAAAAAGACACAGTGGCTCAGATTTCTTATTGAATCACAACAAGTGTGGGCTTGTTACTATGATTAATTGGCTAGTAATTATGTCCAGGTATATAGAATAGTATTCTGTTCTCTGCTTTTCTTTACTCTGTTTTATCCTGAAGTTTTGTTTCTTTTTTGAATTTATTTTACATTATGCTTATCAAGTTATATCTGCTATATGGTTTTGATTACATATATCTACGAATGGATAAAACATGACATGTAAATGTGTTGCTTATTGAGTTTGGTTGAGCAGCAGAATTGAGTTGATTGATTATAATAATTAATTAAACTTCACTCTTTACCTGACAAGAGAATTGATGCCTTTTAGGCTTGATTAGGTTCTACACTTAAAGAGAGAGTCATGTATATGCTTAGTATGCGTTTTGAACATCTTATAAGTGATTTATACATCTATAAATGATACTAGATTTGAATTTAATGTTTTACTGTTCTACTTTCCTTTGCAGAAATTTTGAGTAGAATATACATGCTTTTATGTTAGGTTAGCTTTGTGTTTGTAAATTGCAATAAATGTGGGATTGCAATGTGTAAGAAAATGATGACAAACTTTGGCTTAGAGATTTATGGCAGGTGCACACTGTTTTTTTTTTTTTTTTTTTAAACTTCATCTATGGGGGCGACTTAGTCGTCTCTATAGATTTTTTAATAAACCATAATTGATATACGGGGGCGACATGTCGTCTCTGTGGACCGACTTATAGGGACGACGAAGTCGTTTTTATAGGCTGTTCGCTTCTATAGGACAATTGCAGCGGTCCTGTAAGAACGACCTCATTGGGGCGACTTTGTCGCTGCAATTTATCAATAGAGGCGAGTTTGGCCCTTTAGAAACGACAAATGTCGCCTCTATTTCACTTATTTCTTGTAGTGGATCCGACTCTCATAGTTGTTCAATTGATTATTTTTTTCATCGTGAAAAAAAATTTTGATATACAATTTTCTTAAAAAGAAAGAAAGTAATTTCTTATGGAAGAGCAGGCTTTGTTTGAGGACAATGCTAGATGTGTTAAGGATATTAAAGATGAGGTATTTTCTTGTGCCAAGAATAATATCTACGGGTCACCTATTAATATTGTCAAAGATGTAGCAGTAACTTAGTTTCACTATATTTAGTCTTTCCATCATTCTTGTAATATTCTTTTAGATAAGTTTCATGTACAGTAGTCGGTGTAATATTCTTTTAGATTAGTTTCGTGTACAGCAGGCTGTTTATGATTTGTATAAGTAGTATTTGATTTCATCTCTTGTAAAGCAGTTGTGCCATGATTGTATAGGTAGCATTTGAGTCCTTGCATACCACTTGTATTGTACTATAAATTCCAAGCAAAGGATCAATGAAAAGCATCTCTTGCAATCAATCCTTATATGGTATTAGAGCCAAATTAAGACTCCAATGAGCATCCTTTTCCTTTTTCCTTTCATCTGTCCCCTTCCTTTTTCGATGACCTCCTGCTTTTTTTTTTTCTTCTCCTTGTTCATCATGTCTCAAACCGACGCTGCCTCTACCGTTACCCCTCCCAATCTACCACATCCTCCCATTGAGGTTGTGCAAACTCCTCTCGTTCAAATTAATGCATCTACTCACCTTCCTCTCCGGTTAAACACTACAAATTATTTTTCTTGGAAGCTGTAGATCACGTTGCTCTTTATGATCTCGATCTTATCGGTTTTCTCGACGGCTCTCATTCTGCCCCTTCGGAAACTCTCACAGAAAATGATACTACTCGTCCGAATCCCACCTTTATCTGTTGGAAAAGGCAAGACCAACTTATACTGCATGCAATAGTTGCAGCTCTTACAGAATCTATTATTTCATTAATTGCTACTTCTGCTACTTCACATACTGCCTGGACCAGATTGGATCGAATCTTTGCAAAATGATCTCAGTCATATATCATTCATTTAAAGGACAAACTCTCTCGCCTTCATCGTGGCACTCAACCGATGTCGGAATTCCTTCTTCAAATTAAAACTCTTGCTGATGAGCTCGCCTCCCTTGCTGCTTCTTTATCCGATCTTGACTTGCTCATTACTGTACCTGTCGCTTGGGAAGTGCTTACAAGGAAGTTGTCGCTGCACTTCATACTCGAGACTCTAGCATCACATTCAAAGAGTTGTACGATAAACTTGTAGATCATGAGACCTATTTGAGAGATGTGGACACCGTTGCCTTCCAAGTTCAACCTGAAATAAATTACCCCCGCAAATCCCACCAATCCTCAAATAGGGGTCGTCGCCGTGACTCATATTCCTCTCAACTTCTTTCCTCACCTCCGGTTCTTTGTTCCTTCTGTCAGCAGCAGCCGCCAGTTTTTCCACCTCAGTAGCAGCTGTGCATCCTCCACTGCAGCATTCCTCTACTGGCCAGAATCACGGGTCCAAACGCGGTGATGGTGTGATCTGTCAGTATTGCAATTTCAGAGGACATAAAGATCAGACATGTCATAAATTGTTTCCTCATCTCCGGAATTATCGTCCTCAAGTGAACTCTGCTTCAGTTGCATCTTTTCTAGGACACTGGATTGTTGATTTTGGTGCTTCCCGTCAAATAGCACCCCAGCTATCGGATCTCTCTATCCATCAAACTTATGATGACCCAGATGATGTTCTTCTTGGCAATGGTAATAACTTATCAATCTCTCACAAAGGTTCTCGTTTTCTTTCTCCTCAATTTACACTTTCTGATATATTATGTGCCTGACATTTCTCAAATATAATTTCTGTTTCAAAGTTTTGCAAACATAATCAAACCTCCGTTGAATTTTTCCTTGATTTCTTTCTTGTGAAGGATCTCAATACTTGGAAGGACTGAATCATGATGATTTATACCTTTGGCCACAATCCACCTCGTCGCATCCACAAGTTCACAAGATATCTCTTTCCTCCTCTCTCTGGCATCGGCGCTTAGGACACCCGTCTATCATGATTACTAATTTTCTCTTAAACTTTGGATTGTTAAACTCTATTTCTAGTTCTAGTTTACCATCTTCATTTCATTGTCCATCTTGTTTATCTTCACTTTATCTTGTTAAGTTCAGTTCTCCATGTCAAGTATAACTAGTACTGCTCCTTTAGACGTCATTTATTCTGATGTTTGGGGTCCTAGTCCTGTTACTTCTACAGATGTTTCTGTTTTTATGTTATATTCATTGATCATTTTTCTAAATTCATATGGCTTTTCCCTATTCGCTTAAAATCTGATGTCTCTCATATTTTTAGTCTTTTTAAGGCACACATTGAAAATCAATTGAACCACAAAATCAAATTGTACGCTAATGGTGGTGGCGAATATGTTGCCTTGCGCCATATTCTTGCCACTTTTGGCAATAGTCATCAAATCACTCCATCATATACTTCGGAGCATAATGGTTTTACTGAACGCCGTCATCAACACATTGTTGAGAAGTGCCTCACATTACTCTACCAAGCCTCCATTCCCTCTCATTACTGGACCTTTGCTTTTAAAACTGCGGCCCACCTAATTAATCAGCTTCCCACTCCGACCTTAGATTATAAGTGTCCTTTTCTTGTGCTGTTTAAGGTTCATCCTTCTTACAACTCGCTTAGACATTTTGGGCGTCTCTGCTTTCCATGGCTTCACCCATATAGTCAACATAAGTTGGAAGCTTGGTCTCGCCCATGTTTTTTCCTTGGATATGATACAGAACATCAGTCATAACTCTGTCAAGACTTAGCTTCCAAGCAGATTTACACCTCTCGTTATGTTAACTTTGTTGAAACCACATTTCCTAGTAATTCGACCCCCTTTATCTATTCCAATACCCAACCTGCCTCTACCTTTCCCATCCCTGTTCCTTCTTTTCCAGTCATGTTCTCTCGTGCGTGCGGCTGCCTCCACTTCACAACAGGTAGCACCAGCCGAGGCTGCCCCCTCTCCCCGCAGCAGATTCTGCCGCGCCTCTCCTCACCTATTGCCGCGGTTCTGCACCACCTAGCCACAGCTCCTTTGGCTGTGGCTGTCCCTTCTCAGGCCACAGGTGATTCACCGTCTCTCTGACTCCATTGAGCCCAGCTGTGTGTCTCAAGCGCTTAAGTCTCTTCTTTGGCGTCAAGCCATGGCTGATGAACTCAATGCGTTTCTTGCTTATCATACTTGGAATTTAGTATCTCCTCCCCCCTCTAATGTTTCTCCTGTTGGGTGTAAATGGGTTTTCCGTGTTAAACGAAACCCTAATGGAATTGTCTCACGTTACAAAGCTCGCCTTGTAGCTAAAGGGTTTCATCAACGCCCAAGCATTGATTTCTATGAAACCTTCAGTCATGTAGTTAAACCAACCACCATTAGGATTTTCCTCACACTTGCCCTTCATCATAATTGGCCTGTTCATCAACTTGATGTGAATAATGCCTTCTGGATGGGACTCTTCATGAAACTGTTTACATGACTCAACCTCCTGGTTTTGTTGATGCTCAGTCTCCAACACATGTGTGTCGCCTACGGAAGGCCATTTATGGTTTGAAATAGGCGCTTTGTGCTTGGTATGCTGAGTTAAAACAGTTTCTTCTTCACTATGGCTTTACATCCTCTTATAGTGATTCCTTTCTTTTTCTTTATTTCCGGTCCAATATAACTCTTTGTTTCCTAGTATATGTAGATGATTTATTAGTCACCGGAAGTAACTCTGCCGCCCTAGCATCCTTCATTGATGCCTTGTCTTCTCGATTCTCTATCAAGAATCTTGGTTCCTTACACTATTTCCTTGGTGTTGAAGTTATTCGCATGTCATTTTTTATTTTTCTAAATCAACACAAATACATTGTTGATCTACTTGCTCGGTCAATATGACTGGGGCTAAGCCTCTTTCTACTTTAGTTTCCAACTCTATCTATCTTTGGGTTTTTGATGGGTCACCAGCATGCAACGCTACTCAGTACCGTCAAGTTGTTGGTGCTCTTCAATATCTTACTTTCACTCGTCCTGACATCAGTTTTATTGTGAATAAGCTCTTTTAATTTATGAGTTGCCTATCTGAACTTCATTGGTCTGCTGTTAAGCGGGTTCTCCGTTATCTTAAACATACCCTGCATCATGGCTTACTTCTCCGTAAGTCATCCTCTCTTCAAGTGACTGCATCCCCTCACTCTGACTGGGCAGGTAATCTTGATGATCGTTCCTCCACATTGGCTTATATTTTTTACGTTGGGTTATCACCTATCTCTTGGAATTCTAGGAAACAATGCACTATTGCCCGGTCCTCCACTGAGGCTTGATATCGTGCTCTTGCCTCTTGTGCTGCCGAGGTTCTCTGGGTAACTAATCTTCTTGGTGAATTTAGGATTCCTCTCCCTTCCCCCCTCTCCATTTTTTGTGACAAGTTAGGTGCGACGTACCTGTCCCACAACCCTGTTTTCCATTCCCGTATGAAACATGTGGCTATTGACTATCACTTTATTCGTAATCATGTTGCAAATGGGTCATTTCGTGTCACTTACATTTCTACTCATGACCAACCTGCCAATATTTTCACCAAACCACTTTCTTCCTCTAAATTTCTTTCGCTTCATTCCAAGATTGGAGTTTCCAGTAGATCATCCATCTTACGGGGGCCTGTTAAGGATATTAAAGATGTGGTATCTTCTTGTGCCAAGAATAATACTTACGGGTCACATATTAATATTGTCAAAGATGTAGCAGTAACTTAGTTTAACTATATTTAGTCTTTCAATAGTCGGTGTAACATTCTTTTAGATAAGTTTCATGTACAGTAGTTGGTGTAATATTCTTTTAGAATAGTTTCGTGTATAGCAGGTTGTTTATGATTTGTATAAGTAGTATTTGATTTCATCTCTTGTAAAATAGTTGGGTCACAATTGTATAGGTCGAATTTGCGTCCTTGTATACCACTTGTATTGTACCATAAATTCCAAGCAAAGGATCAATGAAAAGCTTCTCTTGCATTCAATCCTTATAAGATGAACCACAAGCTTTGACAACTTGTTTGACACTTTTGCTAAAAGATAAAATTTTAAAACTGTTTTGGTTTTCAAAATGTCTTTAATGCCCTTTGCTTTGTTCTTATGATTTTCAAAGGTTTTTATGGCTCTGGTACCACTTCGGGGTTGCCCTCTGAAATTTACAGATGGAATTAAGAGAAACAACCTCATAAAATTACTCATTATGAGCCAAAAACTGTCCATAGACATGGTAATGTTATTTTCTATCATTATATGCTTTAATCATATAATTTATTTCTTCAGTAAGTTGAGTAACTCTTTGGCTTACTATTATTTTAGCAACACAATCATGTAGTTAAGTTCTCCAAAGTCTTTTAATAAGTTGGATGGTTTCCTCAATCTTCTGATCAAGTTGTTGAAGATCTATATGATAATATTGGTTAAATAGAGTAGAATCACAATAAGTCTACTTAAAAGTCTTCCGGGATTAGGCTGGTTGATTAAAGCATGTTGTCTAGCTGGATTATTGCCAACTAATTCATTAAGCAAGTCTTGAAGACTATATGGATTATTATTAACCAAGTTTTCTGTCGCAGTTGCTCAATCAAACTTCTTGAATTAATAATTGCTCAGTAGATCTGAGATATAACTTTGTAGTTTGATAGTTGCTACTATCAGTTATTGGGTGTAAACCGGAATTTACTTTGTTTAAATGCATAAACATCTAGCATGATTGATAAGTATCAAAGTACTTGAATGTTTTTCTTTAACAATTTTATAAGGTAGAAATCTAAGGTGCTAAGCCACATAGATGTATAAACAACTGGAATTTAGGAAATTATAACTTTTATACCTTCTTCTTGTTGCGTGGAATGTCTCCTTTATTGGGTCTGCTGCACTTCCTGTTGATGCTTCTTAGATTGTTATTCCCGGCTTGTGCCTCACAATTTCGTCTTGATGTCAACTGGCAATCAGTTCCTCTATATGACCTCCTGTCAACATGGAACACAACCAAGACGATGGACAAATTGTTAATCTGTACACATGGATAGGATATTAATCTATTAGAAGCAAGGTTTTTAGGAAATAGACTTTTATTTATGAAGAACGAATAAGGATTATAACTTCCTTATCCGTTAATTTATATCATAATTGGGCTGCAACCCTTCATTTCTATAGGATAACTTTAAGCTTTGATTATTTTGGAAAGCGTAAGAAACCTCGTAGGGAAATCTAGAGATGGCTGGATTTCTGAATGCTTTCTTCATCTGAGTAGTGTTCTTTTTATAGACATAAGGGGCATCTACTTTACATAACAGAGAGGCCCCTATATTAGAGATGCCTACATTACACTATTTCAACAACTTTTATAATAGAGGGTCCTTCCTTCATTATTTTGTCCAGTAACAAGAGTGTCGGCACCATAATTTTTTGCTACTTATTGGTGTAATGACATCATTTATATGTCACTCAAAGTCTAAATTATTTTCAGCTTACTTTTATGGAGACTCTTCTACTTTTACTTTTCCTTTATTGCAGTATCCACATGCATGATCTGTTCCAAGCACATTCTTTATATATTTGCACATTTGTCGTTTTTCAAGGTCTGGACCATTCCATTCAACAAGGTAGAATGGTTTTTCAAAGATAGCAATTTTCTTTGCATCCTTCTCATCCAGACAGTTCTTGGTTGATGAATTCATTAAGATAAAGTTTGATGAGTAGTTTACCTTAATCTTGGAATTTGCATTAATCCCTATAACTTTGTGCAAGAAGGATCTGAATGACTTTAATCTCTATGTCTGCAGAACTTCTCCTTAGATATGGATTGGTTCTTTAACAATGGGTGTTGCCAAGGTTTTGTCTTGCGATGCTACCCCGATTTCAATGAAGTGATAACATTTGAAAATATTATCTTCATTCCAAAAAGGGATAGTACTGGTTACTGACAGGGAGACTATTTTGTCCTTGGTCTTAAGAACTTTGGTCTTCCATTTGAGGACTGCTTTTATCAGTGGTGAACTTAATGCCGAAATTTCTTTGGTATCCTGACTGAGATAAATGAATTTAATCAATCTATAATTAAATGATTCAGCAATAAGTTTTGGTGCTGCTCCCTAAAAGAATATAAATTTTCCATATACTTCATAAGTTCTTGCAAAAGGATACTTTGATGTAGCATCTCCTGTTGCTCTGGCTTCTACCTCGAGGCTAATGAAGTTGGAGAATGGTGCTTTAATTACAGAAATTTTTTTTTAGTAACTTCTTCTTTTTCTAGCTTAAGATTAATCAGTCTACTTGGTATTGGCGCTAGGGCTTTCAGAACATCTTCATAGCTCCTCCTCAGCCTTTGATGTGATTAAATCATGCTTTGAATCTTTGGTGATCTGATCGTTTATGATCCACAAGCTCCTCTAGGCCTGAATCATGTTGGGAACAATGGGAATAGCAATGGATTAGTAATGTGTTGGACTGGTTTTGGGCTTGTTTGGTGGCCTTTTTCTATCCAGTATTGGTTGTACTCTTTCTGGGTCTCTTCAAATGTTTTGAAGAACTTGCGCTTGAATGGAACTCCATTAACTTTAGGCTCCACTATTTTCCATTCTCTGTAGTATTCTTGATCTGGTCCATCAAAGATTACATAAACTTTCTTGTAATCTGTAGATAGATCAAAAGACAATAATAGCTTAGGTGTTTGGAAAGATGATAAGTCCAATGTATCTGTTGGCTGGACTTGACTTTAGGCTATTGTGGCCTAAAATCTTGTTCACCAGTCTTTCGCTCTTGTGCTGGGCAAATTTTTAAGGATGATACCCTTCTTATTGTCAAGCTTTTGTGGGTTTTCCATAGTTTGCATGTCTTTCCCATTTGCTAAGATTGAGATATTTTTTTGTTCAGCATTTTTATCTATTGATACTGCTGCAGAGTTTTTAGTTGATGTTGAGGATTCATCTTCTCCTCTCTCCCCTTCTCCTTTGAATTAAGAGAGCTTTTTGTTGCCTGTAAAAGTCAAGCTTTGTAGTCATGAATAATGATTCCATTGTTTTTTCTTGGATTTGAAATTCCGAGTCTTGGATTTTCTTATCCAGTTCCTCATTTGGCAGAAGTTTTACCTACAAGAAACAACAGATAATTCTCTTCTTAAAGGGTCAGCTAAGTAATTATGTTCTCCTTTAATAGTTTCAATATCAAAGGTGTAATGACTAAACCACATTTGTCATCTAACAAAACATCCTTGTTTATAATATGCAAAAAAGTTAGTCTTCATAAAAGATTTGCAAATAGAACTATCAGTTATAACAAGAAATTTATTACTAGTCACATGAACATAGAATTTCTTATTAGCATTTTTGACTGCTAAGATTTCTTTTTCATTTATGTGATAATTCTTTTGTGCTTCTTGAAAGGTTCCTGAAGCATAAGAACACAAATGTTCTTCTTCGTTATGTATCAGTTTGGCTTTAAAGACTGCTCCCCAAAATTCTCCTGAAGCATCTATTTCAATTATGATCTTGTCACTTGGTGTTGGATGATAAAGAAATGGTAGAGTTATTAAACTCTTCTTCAATTTCTGGACATATATTGTGTCAGTATTAGTCCATTTCCAAGGCACATTTTTCTTCAATTTCTTTTGAAGTGGTGCTCTCTTCTCTGCTAACCTACTAGTGAAGTCTAGAGCATAAGTTAGACATCCAAGAAATTTTTGTAATTGTTTGATATCCTAAATTTCATCAGGAAATTCAGTGATGTGTTTAAGTATGTAAGGTTGAAATTTCTTATAAACATAAGCAACATTTAACCCTAGATACTTAATCTTTGTTTTGAATAGTTCCGCTTTCTTTTTAGAAAGAACTATTCCAACTTGTTTTACAGTTTGTAATACCTACAATACATGCTTTTCATGATCATTTTCATTATCTGAAAATACTAGAATATCATCTATGTTAACACAACAATATTCTTGTAGTTCCTTGAAAATGTTATCCATATGCCTTTAAAAGATTCCGGGTGCTTGTTTTAAGCTGAATGGAACAACTTTCCATTGATAGTGTCCTTGGGGACAACTAAAGGCAGTAATTGGTCTAGATTTTTCGTCAAGTATTACTTGCCAGAATCCAGATTTACAATCAAAAGAAGAAAATACCTATTTTCCTCTTATGAGTGCTAAAAGGATTGCCATATTTGGAATGGTGTATGCATCATCTTTAGTAGCAAAGTATACTGCTATGTAGTCGACAACCATTCTAGGCTTTCCCCTTCTATTTTCTGCTTCTTTTTTTTACCATGAAGGCTGGTGAAGAAAAGCTATATTTGGAAGATTTAATTACTCCCATTTTCAATAATTCTTTAATTTGTTTTACAAATTCTTGCCTATCTTGAGGAGAATAGCTCATTGCAGATGATCTTAACTTTCCTTTGAAATCTTCTTTGAGTTCAATTTTTGCTCTCATTCATCTTCTGTTTTTGATTGGGTCAAGTGGATTCTCTGAACAACATTTTTCAAGAGTTTTTAAGATTTGTTCTCCATGAGAATTTACCTTAAATCCTTATTATTCTTCTTGAGTAATGTTGACCATTTTGTTTGGTACAATATTTTGTCCTTTAATAACCGGAGGTTTCTCTTTCCCTCTGCTTCTGTGTGTTTCAAGGAATTTATTCTGGAGATGATTGAACCTTACAACATAACACTGTTTTTTGTTCTAGATTTGTTTTCCTTGTATGCCAAAGCTGATCTCACTATATCTTGCATAAATCTTTTATACAGTAAACAGAAATTGTTGCCAAGAATAAGATCTATTCCTATTTTGCTTTGGTAGATAGATGGAATTTTGAAGTAATAAGACTTGCGGGTTAAGTCCTTTATTTCTATATCCACATTCTTAACTTTGTTAACTTTTATAGATGAATGATCTACAATTTTAACACTAATTGTTCTATCTGAATTTACCCAATGTTCTTTAGGTATAATCCATTTTGATGCTATACACATGCTTGCCCTTGTATCAGTGAAAGCATTAATAGTGTATTTGTGATAACCATCAAAATTCAATTTACGTGCAATATAAATTCAATTAGGGTTAATGATATTACCATATGTTTTGGTACCTGGTTTGAAACTACTCATCTTCTGATTCTGATGAGGTGTCAACAGTGGATACCTCTGTAAGGTAATACAGACTTTCTTGATCGCTGGGATCTTCAACTGGATAGAATCCCTGTTGATCAAATTCTTCAAAAAGATTAACTCTTTGATTATTTTCTCTTCTGGCTGGGCACTCTTTGCATAGTGTCCTTGTTCACTGCAAATCCAACATCTGTAATTTTTCTTTTTTCTGGGGGCAATTTCTTGCTTTTTCGTTTAGAGGTTTTTTGGTTTTTTTTCTCCCCTTTTTCTTTTTGAAATATTTGCTTTTAGAAAAATATTTCCTTTGTAGGGACTTTTATATTTTTTAAAGACATACCTCTTTTTCTTCCTAGAGTGCTTTCTAGGTTTTCTAGTTGGAGGGTAGCATCCATATGCTCCTGCAAGGTCTTCCATAAATGGATCACAATTAAAGCCTATTTTTAATCTTTTGCTAGCCATTTATTTCATTTGTCTATGGACATATATGCCTCTATAGATTTCCTTCATCTAATTCTTGATTACTGTAATAGCCAAGTCTATAGAACCTTCGGTAGAAAGATAAAGCTTATTTCCTGCCTGAAGTCTAACAGCATCATTAATCTTCTGGTTATCTCAAAATTATGTGTAGGTGGTAATTTTGTCAAAAACTTCTCAACATATTTTGGGAAATCATCAAGGTTTCCAAGTAGAAATAACCATTTTTGGTATTCACATTGGTGTTGATCAAAGAAATCTAAATCACAGATTTGGATTCTTTCAAGTTACATTTTTGCATTTTCAACTTTCTTAGTAGTCAATGTAGACTTATAAGCTGTATAAGTCTGTCCTGTAAACATCTGAAAGATTTTTTCGACAATACTAGTAATGAATCCTGTAAGATTGGGTTTGTTATCATTTTCTATTGAGGCTTCGAGCCAAAGTCTATTGACTTGTTCATTAGTTAGGGTTTCTAAGAAATTCCTAATATTTCCTCTAATTGTTGCTTTGATATAATTCCAAGATGAAACTTCCTGTTTTGTCAGCTGGGGATTCCCAATCATAGCCATTACTAGATTGCTAAACCATTCTTTAATTGCTTTACTTGTGTCAGTAACACAATCAAGGTCTAGAATTTGTGAAGTGTGTCTTACAGTTTTAGGAATAAAACTTAGAGGAATACTTTCACCTACTTTTGTTACCTGAGCACCTCTGGGTGGTCTAGGAATACTATCACCGATAACTCTTTTTCCTTCGATCTTATTTGAATAAGATGGTTCTTCATGTGATTCATCTTTAATATGTAAATCTCTTATGACAACTCCTCCAGTTCTTCCGACCATCAATCTTTCTAGAATTGTTACTTCAATTTCTTTTTGTTTTGATTCTTTTGATGTTTTTTCTTCAGGCTCAGCAGTTTCATTTTTTGATTCTTCATGTTCAATAGAAAGAATTTGTTCTTCTTGTTCTTCAAGAAGAGTTAGTTGTTTATAATAAGATGTAATCCTTTCTAATTCTTCATCTTCAAAAGATAAAAGAATATTAAGCGTACTGAGATTATTACTTCCCCGGTAATCTTTCTCTATTCTTCTTCTGAGAAACTTCATTTAGGATATTTGAAGATACCTGTAAGCATTCCCAAATTTGGAGTTTCTGCTTCAAATTGTCTAAAATGTCTCATTCCTTGTGAGTGTGAGTGTGAATTTGTTGTATTTTGCGGTTGTGGAACCATTTGTTTTCCAGCAACTTCCTGTTTAATAGTAGCAGTAATAACTGCTACTATCCTTTCCATAGCAACATTAAGATCTGGTGTAATAGATCTTACTTCTTGCCTAATGGCACCAAGTTCTTCTTTAAGATGAGTAACCTGCTCATTAAGTCTTCTGACTTCATCATGGATGTTACTAATCTTAATATTTTCCATTATGAGTTTATCTTAAATACTTACTCATTTCATCAATTTTTTGGTGAAGTTCTCCCAGACTTATAGCAAGTTGGGATTCTTTTTCACTCATTTTTTCTTTTTGTTTATCCTCCATCTTTAAAGGAGGTGTGCTTGATTTTCCTTTGAGGAGTAGTTTATCTTGGGTTTTGATTTAGGGTTTCGGCCCTAAATCAATTTTCCAATTACTGTCAGGTTGAGTTAGAATGTCAAACTCAGTTTCTTTTACCTTACGATAATCCATGAACTTGGGTTCATAGGTTATCCTTCTGTCTACTTGAATTACAACATTGTTATGGCTATTATGAATAGCATAACTAATAAGATAGCTAATAGAGAAAGGTACATTGTTAGGTTTAACAAGATCCCTTGTGCAGTAATCATGGACAAATGATAGTATGCCATCAATATCTGTGTCATGGAATGATACGGAAATTTTGGGGTGTATGGTAAACTGAAGTTTTGCACAAACTAAATTTCCTTAAATCATACCCAAACATCCTTCTTTATGATTTTGAATATGACTATCAACTATAGCCATTTTGATCAATTGATCTAGATGGGCTGATAGTGTGCTTTTAAGCTGAACTTTAACAGCTCCAATGGTTACCCAATATAGATTTTTCTTATCAGAAATATCTATCTTTTGTTTTATTTGTTTAATGTCTCCTTTGCTAAGCAAACAAATACTCGTTCTGTTGTATACATGTTGGACATATAAAGTAAATTCTTTATAAGATATGCCGTAATAAACATTTCTTTGTCTTTACATTTCTTTGTCTTTTGAATGTTTTTGATAGAAAATCTCTTTTGAAAGCTTCTGCAGGTTTTAATGAAAAATCTTTTTCAAGGATTTTTTGTAGCCTTTTTTTAGAGACTAATACATCTCCTGAAAAGTTTCCTTTTGACTCTTTAATTTTCTCAAACCCTTCTTGAGTCGTTTGGATTTCCATGATGTCTTAATGCATAATAAAATCATGTATGTATTTTTCTCTTTGTTGTTCTAAATTCTATTTATATCAGATAATGACATTAATAGCATTAGGAACAATTCCGGCGAATGCAGGCTGTTGATACCTTTCTTGATACCAATCCATCCTTTGATTTTGCCATCCTATGTATTCAATGATAACACTATAGTATATACAAAGATATATGGAAGGTATATTTTCCATAAGTTGTAAAATTTTTTCAAAGTTGTTTGTCATACTTAGAAAAAAACTTCATTTATTTGTTTAAAGGGTATTTTGGACCTTTTGGTTGAGTAGTCAAAGTGATTGTTAAGTTCTGCAGGGCAAAGTCTCATTTTCCCTTGTTTTTGTAGGCAACTTTGCACACTTCTCTGTGTCAAAGTTCTAAATTCAACGTACCTTCCAATAATTTCAACAAAAATAATTTCTAGCCAGCTAGGCAACTCAATTGAGTAAAATATGGTTTCAAAAAACAAAAAGAAAAATTGAGTAACATGTTCAATTTATATAAGTTTCATTTCATATGTTGAATTTATGTAAGTTTCATTTCATACACTGGATATCTAACGCAATTTTAATATATAGTATTAAATTCATTGAGATTTAATTTATAGAAATTAGGGAGCCCATTTCTAATTTTTTGAGTAAAAATGTTAACCCAAAAAAAGAAAAAAAAAAGAAAGAAAAGAAAAGGGGTAGTTACCCTTTACAAGTAATAATTACTAATATATAAAAATGGGAATGTGTGTAAAACATTCACTTCCTACTTTATCCCTAACCTGATCCTTATAAGGGTGTAATCATTTCATATATTTAAAATCTTACTAAATGACTTCTTTCTTAAGCTGTTAAAAGTTGGTTACAAAACTCAATTAATAACCACTTTTAACCTATTCTATTGTGAAATCAATTTTTTAACTTTTTGGTTTTAACTATTTTTTGATAACTTGACTTTTAATAAATTTATAAATGATATAATCATTTTTTTCATTACCTTTTTCTTCTATGGTACAATTCTAAAGTATTAATAACAAAATTTAATTTTCCTCTTTGAATTTTCTTTTATAGTTTGTTGAGTGCACTGTTTTAGTTATTATCGCAATCGCAATATGTTAAATATAAATATGTGAAGCATTTGCTTATTCAATATAATAATACTAAAATTTTAGTGTCAATAGCTAATCATCTTAAACGTATTTTCAACATATGCAAATACTATTCAACAATATTCTTGCGTTTTAAAATCACATGCCATAACATCTTACAGGAATAATGACAATAAGCATGTTTATTTCAAAGATTGGGTAGACCATATTCGGTTTCTGCTCTATTTTTTTTGTATTCCTCTTGCAAAGGAGAAATATAACAAAAAGATATGGAAGCATTTAGTACGGACTCTTATGTGTGTTTTTCCTTCTTTTTTTCATTGGAACTCTTATATAATCAATTAGTTTATAATTTGCATTTTATGATAATTCTACATAAGCAATTGCAAAAAGAATGGAGAAGGTAATAGAAGAGAATACTATAGATAGTGGAATAATATTTATTATTCTGTTATTCAAAAACTATTCAACTTGATGCAACTTTTTTTTTAAATAAAGTAAGCAATTTTTACTTTTATTTTTCTCAAAGCTATAGAAAATTTTCAATTATCATATAGAAAAATGAAAATTAGAAAGCATTGTATTGAGAAACAATTGGAAAGATGAACGCCGCACTTTCTAACATAGAAGGCCAAAGATTTTGTCTTGAGAACATTTCCCCTTTTTTTTGAAGGGAAAAATTTAATTCTCATTTATCAAAGTATCCATCATAAGAACTAGACACAACCAAGGGGGAGCAATATTAAAATGCATGGATTACAATAATGAGCAGAGTTACGTGCTAAAGTGTGTGCCGCTTCATTGGCTTTGCGACTAATGTGTTTCACCTTGAGACCATTGTTCCTTTTTAGTAGCTCCTTTCACTTATTAACGATGAGCCCAAATTCTAAGTGATCCTCCATCTTTGCCAATGCTTCCACCAACATCTTGGAATCCAACTCCAAGATAACATTTGAAACGCCCATAGTAAGCAACCACTTCAGTCCTTCTCTCAACCCCATGCATTCAGCCACCTTAACCTCAAATCGAGCCTCAAGGTATTGCATCATACCCGCCAAGAAGTCCCCTTGCTCATTGCGAATGATCATGCCTAAACCCACTGCCCCCGCCTCATCGAATATTGCCGCGTCCAAGTTACATTTCAGCCACCCCAGTGGCGGCTTTAACCATCGGTGAAGGGTAGAATGGTTATTGGGATTTCTATTGTTGTTCTTTTGCCTTACTGCCAACCAATCTTGAAGGAGCTGGATCCCATTGAAGATTACAAAGCCAGGAGTTCTATGAAGCCTTTTTCCATAACTTATCGTTCCTACTCTTCCAAATGGACCAAGCAATGAATGAAAGCTTAACCACTTCATCCTCCGTCTTGCCAACAAGGATATGAAAAAACTAGTCTTTAAAGTTGTTAAAACTATTGTGGTAACTATGTATACCTGCACGCCTCCAACAGCCTTGTGCGAAAGAGCAGCCCAATTGACAGTGAATTATAGTTTCTTCCTCCTTCTCACAATAGACACAAGCTTCATTCAAAGTGATTCCTCTATGCGAAAGCTGTTCTCAAGTGGAAGGACAGTCCCTGCATGATTGCCACAGAAATAATCTAATTTTATGAGGTAGTGGCAATTTTCATAATCTCTCCCATGGTCCTGGAATGTACTATGACTCCTCCACCGTTCTTGCCTCCATTGCGACTCGATATCTAGATTTAACAAAGTAATTTCCATGCGAACTATAGTTGCAAACCAATCTATCCGGAGTAGTGGTAGTACACATAAGAATTCTACTTATTCCATCCACATCCTGATTGGTAAACAAAGCTTGAAGTTTCATAAGATTACAAACCCTTAAATCTTCTTCACCATCTTAGGCCAGGGATTCAATCATAAAATTTGGGTTTCCAGAAATCCAGGGATGCGACCAAATCTGATGCTATTACCATCCCCAACTCTCCAACGACATCCCCGCTTCAACACTTCTCTGGATGCCCAAATGCTTCTCCATGTGTAGCTAGGGTTGTGCCCAACCTTTGATGATAGGAAATCACCTCTAGGATAACAGTGAGCTTTAAGAACCAAACTAGGAAGTGAATCCGATTCAGTAAGAGTTTCCAACCTTGCTTGGCAAGCATAGCGAGATTGAAAGCTTTTAAATTTCGAAACCCCATTCCGCCATGCTCTTGGCGTCCGCAAAGTTTGTCCCACCATAGCCAATTAAAACTACACTTGTTGTCCGATCTTTTGCCCCACCAGAATGAATTCATAATCCCCTAAAGTTCATCACGGAAAGTAGAAGGGAGTAGAAATACTGACATACAATAGGACGGAACAGCTTGGGCCACTGATTTAATAAGAATAGTCTTTCCCGCTCTTGTCAATAGTTTCCTGCTCCACCCTTGAGTCTTCTTCTAGATTCTGTCATGTGGAAACTTGAACACTTCTTTTCTCTTTTCTCCAACCAATGAGGGTAGCCCCAAATATTTCCCATCACACAAGTTGTTCTCAATGCCGAAAATAGCAAAAGTCCTCTCCCGAACCCTTGGACGACATTAGGGCAAATAAATATTCCCGACTTGTCATTATTAATCGCTTGACCGGACGCTTCCTCATACCTATGTAAAATGTTCTTGAAGGTGATTGATACTTGGAGCGCTCCGAGCAACACAGCAGCCATGGATGCTACCATTTAACTCAGCCTGTTGTATTAAAGCTGAAAGACCTTCAGTACATAGGAGGAATAAATATGGTGACAATGGGTCTCCTTGTCTCAAACCCCTTTTAGGTAAAATAGGACCAACCTCTGTTAACGTAGCACAAAACATAGTCAACTTCACCCAATCCGGAGAGAACCCCAATCGAATCATAATCTTATTGAGGAAATCCCAACTGATTCTATCATAAGCCTTACTAACATCCACTTTCATTGCTACTACCCCTTTCTCCCCCTTCTTCTTCCTTTTCATATAGTGGAGAACTTCAAAAGCAACCAAGCAATTATCCGTAATAGACCTCCCAAGGACAAAAGCCAATTGAAACTTGGAGATAATATTTGGTAACAAGGCCTTAAGTCTATTAGCTAATACTTTAGCTAGGATTTTATGCAAGACATTACAAAGAGATGTGGGTCTAAAATCCTTCATAGAAACGGGATTTTCACATTTAGGGATCAACACAATATTAGTAAAATTGAGGGAAAGAGGAAAGAACATACTATTCATCCATGTCGAGCAGTGTTGGAAAATTTCCTTGCCTATTATTGGCCAGGCTTTTTGAAAAAAAGCTGCATTGAGACCGTTAGGAACCGGTAATTTATCAGGGTGCATATGAAAAATAGCCCGCTTCACTTCCTCACGATCAAGTAGTGCACAGAGAACTACATTGTCCTCATCGTTTATTTGACGGTCCACACTCTCAAGAATGTCATCCGGCTGACTGTCAATCTATTTAAACAGCTCTTCGAAATAGGCCTTTGCCACCCTTTGCACACCTTCCTCATTCTCCATAGGGAACCCCTGCTCATCAATGATTCCATGAATTTTGTTCCTCTTCCTCCTCTCTGAAGCACGTGCATGAAAAAATTTGGTATTTGCATCCCCATCTCTAAGTCAATGAACCTTAACTCTTTGCCTCCAATAGTTTTCTTATTGGATTAATACATTCCCCAGTTCCACCTTTTTTGCTTTATAGTTTCTATTGAAAGATCATCTGATTTACCCCTTAGCAACTCAATCTCATGGTTCAGTTTCGATGTTCTAGCTTTAAAGTCTTTCTGGCGCCTTCTTCCCCAATATGTAAGCCTCGCCAAACAATCTCCAAGGTGCCCTTGAAGATCATAACCAACGGCACCCTCTAAAAAACCACACAGTGTTTCATTAAATTCATTTTCATTGAGCCAAGAATTTTCAAACCTGATTTTCCTCCTCAATGGCTGATTTGTATATCCTTCGGTCACCAACATTAGTTGCTAGTGATCCGAAAATGGCGCGACCAAGTTGAGAAGGCAGGATTCCTTGAATAATTGCGACCATGATGGAGATACGAATGCACAATCAAGCTTTTCTTGGACCTAGTTGGAGGACCCTCTCCCTCTCTCCTACGTAGACTGGTGTCCAGTGAGTGGTAAGTCTGAAAGATCACATTCGGTCACTGCCCTTCTCAAGCCGGATATAAGTAAATTTGGGTGGTCTCAGTTTCCCATCTTCTCCGATGAATAAAGAAGGTCGTTATAGTCTCCAATACAACACCAAAGAAGGGTCGAGAGACCATGGAGATGGCGAAGTAATTCCCAAGAGTCACGACGTCTATTTCTTTCTAGAAACCCCCAGTTAGACACCAGTTGCCTTTGTTATTTTCACAAATAAGTAAATCAATATGGTTCGTCGAATAGCAAGAAATGGAACATTCTTTATTATTCTTCCAAAGAGCGGCTAACCCGCCACTACGACCCTCACGGTCTACAGAGAGAGCTCCTTTAAAATTAATTTTAACCCCAATGTATTCGATTTTATTAGAATAAGATAACATTTTAGAAAGAAAAATAACATCTGGCTGGTGAGACCTAATAATCTCACATAGTGCCGCAACTACCCAAGGGTTGCCAAGTCTTTGGCAGTTCCAACTGAGGCATTTCATTGTTCTCAGCAGGCCTGCTGACCAGGGCCTGCCGTCTTCAAGTTTTTTGACACATCCATATTAGCCTTAGATTCCATAATCATCAATTGGGCCTTCCCTTTATTCAGACTTAGTCCTCTACGTCTCTTTCTTTCACCACTGTCTAGCCCATCCTCTGACTGGCCCATTTCGTCCTCACGGTCCAGAACTTCATAACATCCAACTGCATGCCTTCCCGTATATTCAGAACCTTCCATGCAATTTAGATCAATGAGCCTTCCTTGTTTAGTTCAAGCCACCATCTTGGGGAATTGATTCTGTTGCCATAAAGTCCCCGTCATCTGCCGATCTTGTCTCCTTACCAAAATTAGGGACACCAATATTTTCTCTCTCTTCCCTAAGCCACCGTTCACCGGAGATGTCACCAGGTCTATGTGACGGCGCACGAAGCCATGCTCCCTATTCCTTGGTTAAAAACTCTACTGGCGTTGTGAAATTCCTCTCGCAAAAGCATTCAGAATGTCCTAGCAACCCACACAAATAACAGAAATTGTCAATCTTTCATACGTGAAATATACCACTGACCACTCGCCCCCCGGCCTCTTAATCTTTTTGTGCCACTTCATTGGAATCCTAACATCGATCTGAACTTTGACTCGCATGTATTCCCTCCAAACTCCAACATTACTAGTGGTATCATATTCAATAAACTTGCCTATAAAGTTCCCAAGTTGTCGCCCCACCTCTTCCGTCATGAAACCCACTGGTAACTCATAAATTTGGATCTAGAAATTCACATCAAATAACGGAACTTGCGTCGGGAGCTCTCCTATTTTTAGACGATGCAGAATCAACAAGTGGTTGTCGTATGTCCAAGGTCCACCCTCAAAAATCC
>CAVNYN010258213.1:0-20016 GCA_963692815.1 Nyctanthes arbor-tristis | reverse complement strand
TTCCTTTTTCTTGCAACTTGCTATATTTTATTCTCATTTTCTTATGCAACTTGCTGCTCCAGAATTTTCAAGAAAATGTTGGCTGCCATTTCTTGATTCATCTAGGCTGGCTGTGATGCTTCTCTAAAATTTTAGAACCTTCAAGAAGTCGGTGATGGCTTCTTCATATACCTCCCCTAGAATTAGATATTGTCTATAAAGATATTGTTATACTTTGAAAGTTTGCGGCATTAATGAGAAATACTACTAATACTATTAGTTGTACTAACATTGATTTATGCCACGCGTTTTATCTGTATAACTAGTGTAGTGATAAAACCAACATGTACTCAGGAATAATCACCCGTCTCTTTCAACATTATAGAAAATGCCTGCCTCCAATGATATTTTGCCAAGTGTTTAGTTAGCTAAAATATTTAAAATATGACACACTTTGTGATATTTCAATGAATGTGAACATATTTTACAATGCACAGGCATTTGAAAATTTCCGAGTATTTACAGCATAATGCTTCTATGTTCTCAATGAGATGTGGAACCAAAAAGGGAGTCCCTTTCTCCTCCCAGCAGTCCCGCCACCCGTATGGGAGGAGAACTTTTTTGACCAAAAAGAGACCCTTTCTCCTCCCACACGAGTGGCGGGGTCCTAAGTGGATAGCCCCCTTAGGACGGGTGATGGGATATATGAGAGGACAATATTTTTGACCAACTTTTCTATTATTTTACAAAGTCAACAACTTGTTTTTGTATGCTGACTACATATTATTATTTTGAAAATTATATGCTAAAAGTCGTTGAAAATTTGACTAGATAACATATCCGACCTTATGACGTGTGGTTTCATGTTTTTACATTGTAAAATAGATTATGATGTTGAGAGATTTTAATTATTGGTATACATTACTGTTGAATCATCAGTCCTTCTAAGAAATTTTTCACTGTAAGATAGAGGTTAGCGCTCTTTAGAATTTTCCGTTGAACCATTAACTAATGCATTAAAAAACGTGGAAAATAAGTTTTGTCCAATCCTAGAACATTTTAATAACCGTATGGCTCCTGATATTTTAGTCATTGCTGAACATAATTCCTTCCAAATGAGATGCCAAAGTGCTCTTAAGTTTCTTTACAAGATGACAACCAAAAGCAGTGATCAATGTCTTCTCCTTATCTTGTTATTGATCATTATGTCTTTTTATCCTTCTGTGAATTCCAAGTCTTTGCTCAAATTAAGGAGGGGTGCTTCAATATCTGTTGAAGACAATGACTTCATCGCCTCACCGGATAATTCATTTACCTGTGGCTTCTATGGGATGGGAAGCAACGCGTATTGGTTTGCGATTTGGTTCACCAATTCTAAGGACAAAACTGTTGTTTGGACAGCCAACCGGGACAAGCCAGTTAACAGCCAGGGCTCAAGAGTATCCATTCGGGGGGACGGAACCATGGCCCTGACAGATGTTGATGGAAGAATTAATTGGCAAACAAATACAACCAATACTGATGTTTCTGTAGCTGAGCTTCTTAATTCAGGTAACCTTGTTTTGAAGAATCAACAGGGTGATATTCTCTGGCAAAGTTTCGACTTTCCTACCGATACACTTTTACCTTCTCAAGTACTGACCAAGGACATAAAATTGACATCATCTTTACAAAAAGGAAGTCTCGAATCAGGTTACTTCAATTTATATTTTGGTACTAACAATGTTCTGTCTTTGATATCTGATAGCCCTGAAATATCCAGCCTCTACTGGCCAAATCCCGATTATGATATCTATACGAGTGGAAGAACCAACTATAATGGTAGTAGGTTGGCTGTTTTAGATGAAATGGGAGTGCTTTACTCAAGTGATCATATGGTAATCAGTGCTTCTGATAAAGGATTTGGAATAAAAAGGAGGTTGACAGTAGATCATGATGGGAATCTAAGAATCTATAGTTTGGATAATTCGAAGGGGTTATGGAAGATAACATGGCAAGCAATTTCACAACCTTGTCAAGTACATGGGGTGTGTGGAACGAAGGGAATATGTGTTTATGGACCGACCCCCAAATGTATATGTACCCCTGGGTATGTGGTAAAGGATCCAAGTAACTGGGGGGAGGGTTGTAAGCCTGCATTTAATTTAACCGTCTTCGAATTGAAATCACAAGTAAATTTTGTGAAGGTTTCTCAGGGAGATTACTTTGGGTCTGATATGTATTACAAGCCAAATTTTACTTGGGAAGCTTGCCGGAATCTCTGCAGAAGCGATTCTCTTTGCAAGGGGTTTACATACAGGACATGGGGAAATGGACACTGTTATGTGAAAAGTGATCTGTTTAATGGCTTTGTGTCACCAGATTTTCCTGGAAGTGTATACATTAAAGTTCCCACGAGTTTGCCAGTATCAGAACCATCAATATTTCATGGTTCCAGTAATCTCTGTGAATCTCTAGGAGCAGATATTGTTGAAGGTTCTCCTTCTATGTATCACATCGACAGAAGAATGGTGAACTGGAAGTATATCTACTCATTCTGTGCAGCACTTGGAGCAATTGAACTAGTATTTTTTGTATTAGGCTGGTGGTTTCTGTTCACAAAACACGGTGTACCAGCTTCAGTTGAAGCTGGATATCGCATGATCTCAAATCAGTTCAAGAAGTTTAGCTACGCTGAACTGAAGAAAGCAACCAAAACCTTCAAGGAAGAGCTAGGACGGGGAGGCTCTGGTGCTGTTTATAAGGGTGTTCTGGCAGATGACAGGGTGGTGGCGGTGAAGAGACTGGGAGATATGTTTCAAGGACAAGAAGAGTTCTGGGCTGAGATGAGAACAATAGGAAAGATCAATCACATGAATCTTGTGAGAATGTGGGGATTTTGTTCAGAAGGGAAGCACCGACTCTTAGTATATGAATATGTTGATAAAATGTCACTTGACAGACATCTCTTTGGTTCATATTTTTTGGGATGGAAACAAAGATTTGCAGCGGCATTAGGTACAGCCAAAGGTTTAGCCTACCTCCACCATGAATGCCTAGAATGGGTTATCCATTGTGATGTGAAACCGGAAAACATTCTACTAGACACTGAATTTCAGCCCAAGATTGCAGATTTTGGGCTGGCAACACTGTCTCGGAGAGATAGCCCTGGTTCAGAAATCACAAGAATTCGAGGCACAAAGGGCTATATGGCTCCAGAGTGGGCACTGAACCAGCCCATCACTGCAAAAGTCGACGTCTATGGATATGGAGTTGTTGTACTGGAGATCGTAAAGGGAATTAAGATCTCTAACTGGGCATTAGATGGTTCAGACGACCTCAAAAATCCTCTTAAAAGTCTTGGCAGGATAGTGATGGAAAAAGCTCAATCTGGAGACTCTTCTTGGCTAGACAGCATGGTAGATCCAAGACTGAAGGGGGAATTCAGTAGAAAACAAGCAGCGACATTGATTCAAATAGGCCTTTCTTGTGTAGAGGAAGACAGAAACAAGCGGCCAACGATGGCTTCAGTAGTCCAAACTCTCATGGAGTGTGAAGATGAAACAGAAATCCAGATTCCAGATGAACTGTAATTGCTTAGTCATCAACTTTTTCTTTAAAGCAAATGTTATCAGAATAATGTCTTGGAATTTCCTGTACATATTTTTAGCTATTAGTTTATAGATTGTTGATGTATAAATCTATCATCATTTTAGCATCTGTGGCATGTTTAGGGCTACGTTTGGCACACGATGCCTTTTGTAAACCAATATGATTGGAGCATCTTATCTGTGAAATGCAAAATTCTGTCTGTGTCCTTCGAATAGGCTGCAGTCTGTCAAGGATTCTCGGTTGTCTGGTAGAGGGTCTTGTTTAGCACACGATGCGTTTTATTATTAGGATTCTTTTTTTTGATATATGTCTGAACCTTAATTCACTAATCAAATTTCATATCCAGACAGAAGATTTGTTAGCTTCATCTGATACCACTCAAACATTTTTAATATAAACATGTCTCGAATCAGTAAGCTGAATGGTTTGTGTTCCCTGTTAAAACATAGGAGAGAATCCCTTTTATAATACTATGTTAGGCACAGGATTTCAGATTGCACTTCATGATATATGTTAATGATTGCCTTCCAAGATTCAGTAAATCTCTTTCTTCTTATCAATATTCAAAGACTAACTGAAGATGTGCATTTTCTTGGTGCTATGGACATTAGAAATCACTTTTAGCAAGCGCAAATGGTTACTGCATCAGCTAAATATGGAGTAGAAGATGGTTTATGAGGATTGGGTTACTTTGCATAACAGATTAACATTTTAGGATGGAATTCAATTCCCCCACAAGTGGTATCAGAGCCATGTCCCAGACCAAGTCATCCGGATGCACAAGTTAGTTTTAAAGCACTTTTGTCCACACAAGGCAATGGCCTAGACACAATAAAAGACTTCCAGTTTTCACGTTAATACAATCCATGTAAGTTTTTTGGTTTTGGTAAAAAGGGGATTTCCTTTTTGGAAAATCTTAGTGGGTTCGATTCCCATCCACATGAAGCATAAAGAGTCTTCAAATTCGAAAGGATTTCCAAAAGCTATTGGAGAAGTTTAGAGTAAGTATTTCAAAATGGCAAATTGCCATATTTATGGAGATTTTCACTAGTTAAGAAAAGAGTTTAATGGGAGCATTGATACCTGGTAAAGCAGCCCTCCTTTTCCTATTGCAGGAAAAGCATGCAATATATTACAAAACCCCTTTACTCAAAAAGGTTCAGAATAACCAAAAGTATCCGGCAGATTGAATCAAGATATATAATTAACAAGTTCCATATGATTTGCATCTTTAGTTAGCAATATTCACCTTTTACTCTTTGCAGAAAGAATATACAAGGTTTGATTAGGGTCTCTCTAAAGTCTCTCCCTGATTAACCTTGACTAAGGTTTTAGCATGATCTGATATATCATATAGTACACCATGCATATAATCTTAAAGCTCACATATAAGCTGGATCAGATCATCTGCAAAGAAATAATGACAAAAAGTGCAACAACATATTGATGAAACTAAGAAAGAAGAATAATACATCTTCAAGGTTAGATGCCTGGTCATTTTCTTGTTTCTGCAGAAGCAAAGCATAGAAATGCGTGTTTGCTACTCAGTACTCAACATGCGATTAGATGGTATTAAGAAAAGGAAGTTAAAATCTTATTTATCGTACTGTTCAGTCTGATATGATACAGTGAGGACGGGATAATCTGCATCCCAAGGACTACATGCAATCAGTAGAAAAATCATCTAAACCTTAGGATGCAGATTATCTGATCCTCATCCAGTATGAACCCTGGTTTGAAAGAAGTGAATAGAAAGGAAAACAAGAAAAGAGCGAGTTTCATGCAGATATATCAGATTAGTTGATAAGCCATATGCATGCCGCATTAGAGGGAGGAATTTATAGTTCTCTAAAGCTAGCTTATAGAATCCCATTGATATGTTGAAGAAAAGACGTGGGCTACTAGCAATTATAAAATGTTGTCATCTCTAATCATTATTGTCGATTCTGTTCCCTTGTAACCAATGATATGGCAAGAACCTTACTTTTCTCAGAAAACGATATTTCCTCCTTGACTGCTTTATCAACAGGACCAGATAACGAAATTCACAATATTCGTGAGAAATGGAAAAGAAAGAACAGATTATATAGACTTGCCACCTATAGATTTGATGTT
The DNA here is from genome assembly GCA_963692815.1 of Nyctanthes arbor-tristis. Taxonomy (NCBI): domain Eukaryota; kingdom Viridiplantae; phylum Streptophyta; class Magnoliopsida; order Lamiales; family Oleaceae; genus Nyctanthes; species Nyctanthes arbor-tristis. The sequence goes on along the minus strand of CAVNYN010258213.1, from coordinate 14,331 downwards.
CCATAGAAGGTATAACACGAGTGCGTTCCAACACTGAGCTAATAGACTGCCGTGCAAGCTTCCAGGTTCCAATTCATGTCCCATCTTGCCAAAAGTAAGGAATCAATTGAAACCGACGCAAATTGAGTAGAGTCATTGTACTAATTTCAAGAATTTTAAGCTCCATGAGCCAACGCATTTCAAGAAAAGGGAAAACCAACATTTGCATGTTATATAGTTCATCAGGTTTCATGTTATTCTTTCTAAAGCTTTTAAACTTATAAATCTGTTACATAATCTATTTCTTGGTAATTGGAAGGCACAAAATTGGCCTTTAAGAAGTTGGAAAGAACAATATAGTTGCACGAAATACAGTAAATACAGGACTGAATCTGAGTGCCTATAACACCTTCTACTCGACAAATTTTCAAGCCCCAACCACAGTCGGTACCACATAAGTAGAGGCGGGCAGGCAAGTGAATGGGAAAATAGATTCAGGGATGAGAAGATGAGGTCAGTGGTGATGTCTATATGACACGTGCAGAACCTGTGAGATGGGATGAGGGTTACAGTGGAAAGCGCCTCATTCAAGAAAGGAGAAATGGCTACCTTATGCTTTATGCCATGACTAGTGACACTGTAGGGAATGTGCCCACAGAACTGGGAACGTGTAAATTAGAAAGGTGTAGCCCTGGCTCATGTGGTCCCTTACCTCTTTTTTTTTTTTTGTGTTTCTTTTTTTTTCCAATCCAAGAATATCAATATTTCGACTAAATTTGGAAGTGCTGTGCAGGATAAGATTATAGAACAAATTTTGAGCTTTCTTGTTGCTTATCAAGCCAACGTTAAACTGCGAACAATTTAGCAATTTGACGTCATTCTGACGTCTGACAAACAATTGATTTTCGACATGTATACAACAGACATTCTTCGACCACTGAGAATAAAAGTGATAACAAGCCAATAATCCCTTGATAGCACATGACAATAACGCGCAAAGAAAAACAAGTAAATAGAGGGGCGAGGCTTTTGTTTATCAGCATCAGATTCAAATTTCAGTAAATAAATAACTCATCACATCAAACTGCCTAAAAGGGAACTGAGTTTTATGAAATAATAAAATCTTTCACATCAGTATGATGGAGGAAAAGGTGATAACTTGAGGCATCAAAAGTTCTGAGATTCTTTTGGAATATCTGATCCACTTATTCCATCAGTTGCTTAGGCCTCAAAGATGCTTGTCGATACAGTAGAAACACTTTTCACGTGTTAGCACATATAACTTGAGAAATAAAATTTGAGGAGTTAACAAAAATTGAAATGGACTGTCACAATACTGGTAAATAAACTAATCAATAACTTCATTTCAGAATTTTATGACAGAATGTCACTAAAACTAGTAAACAAACATGTATTAGAAGTGATACAAATTCACTTGAAGTAGCCTATACATACAAAAATAGTTCATGGCAGCAACCACAAAATTAACCCCCATGAATTTGTTTCGCAGGTATCATGCGAGAACCCTAACCTTCGACTTATACTTGCTTTTCTCTACCTAAAACTGATCATTCTCATTTCCCATCTAAAGCTGGAGATGGACGGGCTACCAAAGTTGATCGTGGAAGGGAAGCAATAAACCAGTGATTATGAGAAGGAACCTAATGGCCCATTTGACAGAAGTTTCTTCAGGGTTTCGTAGGTCATGAAAACAATGCCTACACCTGGAACAACCTTGTAGTACTCTGGCAAGATTCCTCTGTACAACCCACATAGGCCTTCCGCGAAGATGATGTGTCGAAAAGTCCCAAGCAATCCAGTATTGTACACACGGGCTTGACCAGCAGCGCCTTCCAACTGCATTCTTCGCCTCACAAGATCCAAAGGAAATGTTGCTACAGAAGTATTAAGGCATGGGTTAGTAAACATGAACGTGTCACATAAGGCCAAATATTGAAAAATCAATGACAAACTGGCTACTAAACCTTACATTTTTTATCGTCATTAACTCGATAGCTTCTTGTAAATTTAAGTAGTGCATGTTAGGGACATTAACAAGCATTTGTTTCATTTAAGCTAGTAAGGCTATGTTCTGTCCACGTGGCGTGCATTCATTGCACCCACCCGGATGGACAGCACCCTCCGTATATAGCTTTCCATACAATTTCCTGCTGTTCAAAAAAGCAGCCTAAACTATAGTTTATTCTAGTGTGGAACAGACTCAGATTTTATCACAATAGTCCATTTTTGCAGGTAAAATCTTCTACAAAATAGCGAAATGACAAATTAAGAGCTCCACATCCACAGGCTGGAAGTTGAATCCAGCAAGATCATACTAAATGAAAGTTCAGTCCTAGATTTATAAACACTCCCCCACCCACCCACCCACCCCCCCAAAAAAAAAAGGGGAAAATCTCAGAATCTGTCATATTATCAAACTATACCAATCTCGAAATCAAAATGCCAAGGAATCCAAGTCTTGAGCAGTTGAGTGGGGAACCCATAAAAATAAAATAAAAATCTCAGAATCTGTTATATTATCAAACTATACCAGTCTCCAAATCAAAATGCCACATAATCCAAGTCTTGAGCAGTTGAGTGGGGAACAAACAAACTTACTCATGCAATACAATCAGTTGCACTTGATAGTTGATGAAAGACAACACATTTGACACTCTCTTAAAAATGTCATACTCAAGCAGTAAAACAGGCAGGTATCAAGCAGTAAAACAGGTAGGTATCTTTCTAGCTATGAAATAAACAATGTATATAAAGATACAGAGAATTGCCACTCACCGGTTGATGAAGCAATCCCAGAAAGGCTGCCACAAGCAAGGCTGACCACGACGGTAGAATCATCGGGCCTAGTAGAGAAGCAACAATCCATTCTCAGCAACATGAAGGAAGAGGGCAAAGAAAATGACTGGGAGCATTAAATACACTAGTCCATTAGTGACTATTTACGCTCACCTATGAGAGTGCCAATAAGATCTTAGGGCCTCATAAACAGAAAAGCTTATTGCTATACTGGGTCCAACGCCCTGCAACATGAAGAGTATCTTAAAGATTAGGACCGTAAAAGTAAAAGAAAGAAAAGGCCAATGCAGCAACAGATAAAAAACTGTATCTAGGTCATCAAATTTAGTCATAGAAGGAACCAAAGCAGGAGATATATACCAATAATGTTGCTCCAAGCCCTTTGTACAGACCAAAGAAACCTTCATCTCTGCAAATAGTACGAATCGCATGCCATATGCCCTGGTAGTATATTGCATTTCTCTACAAGGTTTTCAAACTAGATTAGTCAAGGCTACTGCCAACTGGCTAAACAAAATAAGAAAAGTATCAAACTTCAACATATGCAAAAAGTAAAAGATGAAAAAGATATATGATTGAGCTCCCAATGGGAAAAGGAATGAGTAGCAAATGTAACGGCCTTGTTTGATTCATTCATGTCCATAAACCAAGATTTTTGGCAAGAAGTCTTAGATGTGTTGCCCTCATTAAATTTAATGTTCCTCTTTATCATTATTCTACCTGAAATATTACTGTTGTACCTGTGCAGCAAGCCTTGTTCTCACAAGATCCAGGGGATATGTGGCAGAAGCAGCTGTCATTCCTGACAAACCACCACCAACAAAGTGTACAAGAACACCTGAAGTTGCATTGTTGCCATGACCGTCCAGTCCAGTGATCGATTTTATAATCTGCAAATACCATGACATCAGTAAAATAGTATAATATATCCAAATTACCTGGATCAATACTGCATTCACTTCTTATAAGCACTCACACTTTTGTAGCGTTCATACGCATAGAAGTTGACTGAAGAATAAGGGAGTCGATGAGCAATTGTAACAAGGTTTCCTTTCCAGAAAGCTCTAAAACCTTCCTCATTGACAATACGTAATGCCTCACGCCATATGTTAGGCTTACTCAATACTGCGACATTTGAATGCATACCTTGTACCTAAAAAGGGAAAAATATGCATAGCTCAGAGGATAGGAAAAAGGTTCAGAGTAAATAAAGTCAAAGGTTTAGCAGATAGGGGGGAAAAAAATAGAAGAACAACTATTTAAGCATGTAATGCATTAATTCTAATTCCAAACCAGTTCAAATGTGCCACCAGGTGTATTATGAGGTGACATATTAGTAAATTAAAGGGGGGTATATTAGGAAAACATTCTTAGATTTTACTTTTCAAACAATATTTACTTAGTTTTTCTTAAGTTTTCTCACTTCTTGTGAAAATGGGAATAGGCATGTCTTTATGAGACGGAGGTAGTAATTAAGGCTAATTTCATTATATTGTGATGAAAAATGGCATTGCGGGCCAGGCACAATAAAATTTCCAAAGCATGGAAAGGAAAGCCTAAATAAATTTAAGAAAAATATAATTTGTAGGTAATCATTCAAGTATTCTTTTACAAAGTGGGGGGTGACTTCACAATCTTACCCCCGTCTATTGTGTGATTGGTGAATAATAAGTTAAGGATAATACGGTGAATTTAATCTATTTTGTAAAAAAATGCCTAAATGATTACCTACAAACAGCGAGATTATAAATTTAAAACGGTCCTAGTTACATTTGCAATTATTTGCTAATTTCCAGAATGAATCATTTCAAACTCTAAATCTTCAGCTCATACTCCCTCCATCCCATATATTTAGGCTTATTTGAGTTTCACAAGGATTAAGAATTATATTCGAAACATACATTTTATAAACTGTGCTCCTAATTCACCTTATTTAGTGAGTAGAATTTAAAATTGGTAGTTATAACAAAGTATAAAATTGGGGAAACTTAATAAAATGTTGTAAATTAGTCTTCTCAACAAAGAAATAAAGAAACAAGCTTATATTTACAGAACGGAGAGAGTATATAACTTGAAATACCAAAAGAATACTCCGTGACACTTTTAGGAATCCAATTTATACGACCATACACAAATATCTCTAATCAGTAATCACACAAATATCTCTAATCAGTAATCACAAAGACACAATCTTGTGGAGCAAATTCAAAAGTTACTCTTAGGGCTTTTCATTTCTTAAGGTTCTAACTAATTCGTATCAGTGATGCAATTAGAATATATAAGCCGTAAATCAATTACTAAAATCCATAATCCGGCTAAATTAACAAAAACAATACTACAAAAGAGTAAATAAGGAATTGCTTTAAAACATTACGGCATGAAAAGTTTAAAGAACATAATTAATGGCTAAAACAAAAGGTACCAAATTTAAAGCACCTGAAATAGAATAGTAAGACGAGCAAGAGGCGCAGTACACGTCTTGCTGAAAGCTCCGGCGACACCACCAGCTAGAAGGTGAGGAACCGTGCCCATCTGTGACATAGGCGGCGGCTGATCCTGCTCCTGCGGCCGTGAGATATGCTGGCGGTAGATAAACGTCCGGGTGGCAGCACTACGATCCACCACTCCTCCATGACTCGATACTCCAACTCTAGCTTCCATTCATGAAGTTAAACTCAATTGATTCTTCGGTTGTACTAAATTCTACTCTGGATCATTTGAGATTTGTAAGTATATGACTTTCGGAAGCGGACGAGTTTGCATTTTGGTGAGAGAGAGAGAGAGAGAGAGAGAGAGAGAGAGATGGACGGATGGGAGAGAAACCCTACTTAAGACCCTGACGACAACAGATTTGCGGTGGGAATATTACTTCGAATATTTCTCTCTTTTTCCACAGTTTGCATGTCATATCATTCAGGTTAGGCCAACAAGCCCAAATAAAAGCCCCATTTGCCAGTCTGAATCTAGAGTCCTATCTGTTTCCTTGAAAATTTCTCATTCGCTGGCCAACATTTAGGTCCGTTTGGTAGTCAATTATTATTGAAATATATATTAGCACTTGTTTGGTTCTCAATGCACACAAGTTATAATTTTACATGACACAAATTTGACAGCAAATTAATTACAATAACATATTTTAAACACCAACTAGATCTCCACGATACATTTATTTCTCATTATAATTTCCCCATCATAATTCACACCATTAGTTTTGCAGTAAAAATCGATTATGACATTTCAAGGAAAAGATAATCACAATTTAGAGAGGAAGATAATGATAAGAAATTTTGAAGATGGAGAGACAGCTATTTTCTTTGTTGGGTGCTTGAGTGAGCCAAAACATCCTTTTATTCTGTGATTAAAATGTTGTGATCAGCGATTTTCAGAAAAAAAAAAATTGTTGTGATTATCGGACTCCATTTTACTTGTTCAACTTCATTATCTCTTTATTGAAAAGCAAATAATTAGAATTTCTACACTATTAAAATTTTAAAATAATATTTTTTTTAATACAAGTGGGAGATAGGGGGAGTCTTGATCTAGAAACACCGGGTGTCTCAATTATAGAAACACCCGGTGTATATGGGGGCACATCCTCCTCCATTGATTTACATTACCCAAAATGGATTACGGAGACTTGCCCTTATTTGATCATCCTTATTAAAACACATTATAATAACACCTACTACTGATTTGATAATTACTCATTTATAACCATAAATTTCAAATTTTTATTAAATATACACTACTTATTTCATCTCTTTATAATTTCTCTTTGTAAATCAACTACTATAAATTAAATCAAACAAGTACAAGTCTCTCGATCAAAATTAGAGATAGGGGAGGGGGGAGGAGAACTTAGGAGAGGGTTGAGTGTGCTTCGAACCTTACTCTCATATCTGAAAGATTGAGAGTCTAACCAATGTATTATAATTCGAATCACTTTTAATATTAATAAAACTATTATTACTGGTGTTCTTGTTGTGTAATCTGAACGTAAAATTGTGGGAGAAAAATTGGTGATGCGTTGGAATAGGAGGTAGAGGGATGAAATCAATGGGAGAGTATCATTTACATTCCCTAGTCGCTGGTAATACCCATTTCAAGAAAACAATGCCACATAATATATAACTATAATTATAATTATAATTATAATTATTATTATAACAATATAATAGTTATAATTATTATTATATAATTACATAAGAAACCAATTATAACTTATTGCCAAATAAAGCACAAGACCTACAGTTTTCAGCATCTTGAATTTGCACATTCTCGACAAATTGTTGAGCTAGTTGAGTGATTTTGTCAACTAGATTGGGGGAGAGGGCCTGATTTTTATTTTATCATAATTTAATCTTTAATGGTCTTAATTTTCATCTAGGGCACTGCATAGGGACCCGTATTGTAAAGGAGAAAAATGAAAGAAGAAAAAAAAAAAGAACATTTAAGATTAACGAACCTCATATACATATACTTTTACCCTGAATATTTATTTACAGATGGTTCATTAAAATTCAATGTTCAATTAAAAAAAAAAAAAGATAAAAAAATGGGGCAACTTTGACACAAAATTTTAATATACCTTTATTACGAGGGTATGTTAATATACGACAAGGGTATATTAAAATTTTTGCACTTTGAGATATTAAGGCATATTTTCTTGTACAAGATCACCCTCATAACAATCAGCAACAGTCGTTGTCCTCTGCACATTCTTGTAAGAATATTGTTTTGCAACAAACACAAAAACCCCCAAATCTGCCACAGCAATGGCTGCTAAAACCCAATAGAAATAGTCGAGCCGGCTTCCATTCAAGTCCTTCGCGAACCAACTCTTTCCCCCCTTCTCCGACAGAACATCCACAATGGTTATCAGAAGGCTGCTAAGAAAACTCCCCCCACCAATCAAACTAAGATAAAACGCGATGCCTAAACTTCTCATTGAGTCGGGGACTTGATCGTAAAAGTATTCTTGCAAACCAACCAGAGTGAATGCGTCGCTGATCCCACTTAAAAGAAATTGTGGTGCTAACCAAAAGACACTCATTGACATTGAACCATTTAGTGGATCCGTTTGGACCATTCTTAGTCTTTTTCTCTCGACCAAGGCTGCTACTACCATTGTTGTGACAGATAAAACCATACCGATACCAATTCTTTGAAGGATTTGGATTCCTCGCTCGTTCCCATTCAACCTTCTTAAAAGGGGTATGAGGACTTTGTCATAAGTAATAACGGTCATTATCACACCAATGGCTGTAAAGGCAATGACAGAGGCTGATGGGATTATGAAATTTTGAGTGATTTTTCTGTCGAGAGTTGTTCCTTGCTTGACGAAGAATGTGGTAACCTGGGCTACACCAATACCAAATGGTATACAAGTTAGCCAAATGGGAATCATGTTGATTACGAGCTTCATCTCCTCCACCTTTGTTACAGTTGCAAGTCTCCATGGATTTCTTTTCTTTCCTGCTGGACTCTCACCGTCTTCAAGAATCGCAGCTTTGTCTAGAAACCTGGAAAAACAGAGTGACTTGTAAACATACTCAACACCTTGTGCTCTTGCATTGAAGAAATCTTAAGAGATTTAAAATACAAAATTTCCTAAGACGGACAATGGTACTCCAATATATCAGTTCGAGATAGCTGCAACTTCTCATAGAATGCTTCTGGAGGAAGCCAACTTCTTGTCAAAACTCTTTCAAACAAAGAAAGCCTTTCAAATTATTCAAACACGTTGAAAAGCAATCCCAATCGGGATCACAGTTTATAAGAAATGCTCAAGTGTCTTACTTGAGCTTCTCAGTGTGGCAAAGAAGTCTCCCCTGAGTCTTGTCAGATCTCGAGACCTCATACAATTGATCGGGTTTAGCAGGATACAGATGATTTCTCTTGGCAATTGCTGCTACAAGTACCTGTATCATTGGTGTTAGGGGACTTCCAGTTGCCTTCCTATAACGATAAAATGGTCGCCCCACAATGAGTATCACTAGACTAGAAGCCATAACTGCTGCAAGAACAATATCTGCTGCGGCCCAACTTACATGTTCTTGCACATATACTATCACTGTTACACCAAATAACAGTCCACAAGAAACCCCGAGAGTCCACCAATTGAAGAAGGACATTTTTCCCCTCTTCTTTTGGGTGATCATCATCAAATTGATCTGCTCCAAAGCTCTCCAAAGAGGGCTTATGCTCCCCGGTTCCAATTGAAATCAAGTAGATGGAGAGAAAGAAGAACAACTCATGGGTCCTTCGAGGCTCTTGGCACAACTGGATTCCACAAGGTTTCAAGCTCGGAACAATTTGAGACATAGTCAAGAATAGCAAACCCTGTTTTTGCATCGAAGTTTTAACCCTCAAGTACATCAAAAGACAAAATCCATTATCAAATAATTTTCACAGAGCAAACATTACCAGGATATAGACAATGGATGAGGTGAGAATTGTAGAGAATCGGCCGAGATAAGCATCAGCTAAGAACCCTCCAAGCAGCGGCATCATAGTCGTCACACCAAACCAATAGTTGACACTTTTTGCTGCTGTTTTGATGTCTTGATGGATTACCTTGGTAAGGTATATGATTAAACTTGTTGCTAGCCCAAAATAGCTCAACCTCTCAGCGAACTCCATCACTGCAGAAAAGTTATTTCAAGAAACCATCATCAAGGCTTCTCGGCTTAGCTCTAACATTGAGCATGAACAGCTATAAATCTTGTTAATTCATTTCTATTGTAGAAATTGAATCCTTTGAAGAACATGCAATTACTTACCCATTATAAAAAGAGATGCTTTCCATGCACCAGTTGAAGCTCTGAGAGGGACTCTTCCTTTATAATCTACAGAAGAGTCATATACACATATCTTCTCATCAATATCTTGGGGTTCTTTTCTGTTCACATTCTCCATCTCCATTTATCTACACAATTTGCTTTCTGCTGTTCTTGTATATTTATAGGACAGTAAACCAATATATGATTGTGGTGATATAATATTCGATCTAATCCTAGCTAAGTCAAAGCTTCTGATAAGTGTAAAGCCTGACGTAGTGTTGACGTGAAAAAGGTTTAAGTTTTTACGAGTTTAAACTCAAGTAAAGAATAGAAGATCAACAATAGTAATTAGAGAGCAATGCCAAATTTCAAACTTTTACACACTCGAATGAGACTTCAACCAATTTTTTAGGAAACTTTGAGTACTTCTCTTCAAAAATGGTTCTTGTTGTTTAAAGCATTTATTCTTCAATCAGAAACTCCAATGGTGAAACAAACCCAAAACAAAGTGGCCATGAGAATATATTATAATTATTAGTTTGCGGAGCCATATATTATATATACAGGGCGACAGAGCTTAAGAATAGATCCTTGGTGAGTTTCACAGCATCTCCAACTACATGGACCAATTTTTGCACCATTTGTGCTAAAATGGTCCAAATCCCACACCATTTTTCAGTCTCATCTCCAACCCAAAAAATACTAAATTTTATCGGGAAGGATAATTTCCATTATTTAATTATTATTTATTATGACAAAATATTGAAATTTTTTAGATTACGAACTTGTAAATATTACAAGGAACTGTGACGCTGCCCAAATGGAGTTTTTGCTCCATGTTATGGTTGGGGGCGTGCATTGGATCAAAATGGAGCAATTGGTCCTCTCATTGGAGATGGCCTTAAGGATCAACCTCACGGAAAAAAATGTTATTGTTAAAATTAGTACAGATTCATGTTAATTAATTTTTTTTAAAGGTTTGAAAGTAAAATAAATTCATATAAAAATAATAGTAATAATAATAATGTTATAAAAACGTGTCCCAACTCCCAATCAGGCGAGACACCCTCGAAGGATGTCCGAGTTGCTCAGTTTCAAGGCCAAAGCTGGCCGATCTCGAGATTTTGCACACTGCCATAGTGTCGAGAAGGACCTCCTTCTCCGGCTAAAGAAACTTTCCCAAGAAGTTCTTGCAGTTAGTGTCTTGATCTTCAATGGATTGTGCTGCTTTGCACCTGGCCCTTCTAGAATTCTGTCAGCATGTTTTTTGGATCGTTTTCAAATATCCCCTTGATGACTATACTTGATGTTCGGGGAAAAAAAAGAAAAAAAGAATCTTGTTCAGGTTTGGATCCACTTTGTGCACTCTCACCATGATCACATTTGCATGGAAAGCTTGCCTGTTTGTTTTGATGAAAAGAAAAAGGAAAAAAAAAAAGAAAAAGAAGAGATGAAAAAATAACAAAGGAAAAAGAAGAAAAGAAGAACATTTGTTTCATTTTGTTTCAGCCTTGACCTGATGCTGGAAACACCATGCAATGTGTCTTGGCGGTGTTGTTTGTGTTCCTGTTTTCTTGGCTGATTGATTGTGGGACTAAATGTGCTGGGTTCTTCTGCTTTTGGGGCTTGTTGGCATGGTTTCTAAACGTTGGCTTTAGTGTGACACTCCCTCCTTGGTTGTTGCTCCTTTCTTTTTCCCTGGTGATGGCTGCTGCTCCTATCCCTACAGTGGTTTCCTCCTGCATGCTGTTTTGCTGCTTGCCTCGACTGACGGATGGTGCCTTTTTTTTGTGTTATTATGTTTATGCTGTTTTTTTAGTTTGGTTCTCTTCTTGTTTCTTTGTCGTTGAAAAAGGGTTGAGTTCTCCCCTTTTCTCGACAAAAAAAAGAAAAAAAAAATTCATTGTAATGTAAAAGTGAATTTTAAGGGGAAAAAAGATATATTGCCATAATAATATATGACATTTTTGAATTTTTTAATGTTACTTTTTACTCGTTTCAAATTATCAATCTTACAGAATCTGACTATATCTTAAATTAATCCATAATCCATACCCAATGTAATCATTTAAGTCATCCAAAGTATGCAGATAAATTAACTTATTCTGAAAGGGAAAAAAATCAATTAACAAAATAATAATTGCGGCAACTATGTCACCACTTTATTATTCAAAAAAAGAAAAAAAAATTCACCACTTTAAGATGCACTTTCAACAATACGTCCAGTAATCACAATTAGAAAACGCTTAAAAATGACTGGATTTCTACGTTTTTTCTTGTATAACCTAGTCATCTCTTCTTCCTCTCTTTCTCCAAATTGTACAACAATAAGTGTGAACGGTAAAACACATCTATTAAGGCAGATAAAAAAAAATAACGAAAGTATATATTATATTATATCACTTTAGAACTCAACACTGTATATCATATATATGTTAAAAGGCAACTCATTTACGACAATTTTAGAAGGTGTCGGTCTCATGTTGTTGTATGGATACATAGCAGGTGGATTTGAGATGCATGGAAAGTGCTTGAAAATTTTCACGCTACAAGATTATGCGGTATGTAGATATTACATAGTGAAGATGATGAGATGGTCAACTAGCTAGGCTAAACATTATTTCTATTTTAATTTTAATTTTTATTTTTTGAGGTGGAGGTGGAGGTGGAGGTGGGGTGGGGTGGGGTGGGGTGGGGGAGATAATCACATCAAAAAAACGACCTGCACACACTCTTAAAAGCAATATATTGATCTAGAACTCAACAAAGGTGCTTTCGACATTAATATCTTTACCAAATTTTTATAGTATACTTTAACTAGCATGATGATATTTCTGTTAAAAGTTCCATTCAGTTTGTCATTATTTGCACAACAGCAAATTCACCAATTTTATTATGACTTTATTGCATATTAAAACACTCATTTCTTCAGTAATCTTGGGTCTTGAGGATACCCAAATTGATCACCGTTAGTAAAAATAAGTTTCCATATATTGTCATCAAGAATAAAAAGGGTATAAGAGTATAAACCTGGAAATGATCGCAACACGACTTGCGTGGGGGATTAGTTGTCGGAGCCGTAAGTAGGGCGGTGCAAACGAGTTTCAGTCCCGGATTTTTGAAGGACCAAGACCGGACCAAACATCTTCGTTTCGGTCCCGGTCTCGGTCCTAAAAATGGTAAGCCCAAATGGTTTTGGTCCCGGTTCGAGCTCAGTAATGAATTCGGTTTTTTTCGGGCTTTTCCGGGCTTGTGAAAATTTTTTTTTATAGACTTAGTAACGTAAAAACACATATAAACAAAGTTTAGAATAAACAAATAGAAGAGCTTTATAAGCAACAAAAGTATTAACATACTTTTGTAAGGTAGAAGCACGACTTACTTATATTTCTCATTTTTTTTATTTTAACAAATCTAAAATTATTAAATATTTGAAATATATATCCTAAATTGGAAAATAAATGTAAAAATCATAAATATTATATATACTTTATAATTTTAATAATTTTATAATATAATTTTGATATTTTCAAAAGATAAAAGATAGATAATTCCTACTTTATTATACATTTATAGGGATTAAATATTACAAAAATGATGTAATTGTCAAAAATAAATAACACTTACAACTTAAAACAAAAACAAGAAAATCAATTTCACATTTTTTACAAATAAGAAAATTACTTAAATAAATAAGAAGATGTATAAGCACAAATTCTCCACGTCTATATATAAATATATTTATATATATTATATAATAATAGCGTGTAACTTAAATAGAGTCAATAAACATATTTTAAATCTAAACAATTTTCATTAACAAAATCCTTACAATGTTGCAAATTCTAGTAACATTGTATATTAACACAATTATTCTTGACTATTGCTTAAAAATAATATAATAATGATGATTTTTAAAAAAAGTTTATTGGCCAAAAAATTCCAACTTGAAAAAGAAATTTAGCGGTATTGTTTTAACTTTTTAATTGTTCTACATTGAAAGTTTTGTAAAAAAATAATATGATTGGAGCTTATAAATAAGATATGTCTTTGTGTAAGTGACTATGTAAATAAAATTTTGTGGACTTTGAGGCAAATTAATAATTGTCTTGGTTCTTTATATTTAGTTTAAAGTTTAAATGATTGTCCCACATTGAAAGTTTAATAAAATGTCAAATAATTGAGACTTATAAATAAGATGGACCTTTTGTGCAAGTAACTATGTAAAGGAAATAATTTTGATTCTTGCCTCTTGAATATTATGAAAAGTGAAAATCGGGTTTCAATTTATATATTTAAAAAAAAATGTCAACCGGTTTTTGACCGAGTTTCCAGATTTTCAAAAAAAACTAGGGACCGGACTCAGTTTTTTTGCACACCCCTAGCCGTAAGACTTGCGTTCAACGTCAACCGATGAAAGATACTAGAAAATTCCTCTATTAAATTGTTGTAGTACTTCACTAGACATATCCAGAAAAGAGAAGGTGGGAAGAAAGAATGAAAAAAGAAGCATGAGTGATTAGGGAAAAAATATTTGCATGTGTTTGCAAAACAATTCTAATTTTAAATAAATACGCGGTCAAAATAATCACATTCACATATTTCACGAAACCCCATGTGCCTCCACCATTCAATCCTACTTACTCTAGCTCTTATTTCTTATTATTTCTCATTAAAATAAGTTTGCAAAAGGGTCTTAAATTTCGATTTGATCTCAATGTACATTCCCTTTCAAAGAAGTTTTTTTTTTTTT
>CAVNYN010258195.1:0-11857 GCA_963692815.1 Nyctanthes arbor-tristis | reverse complement strand
AAAAAAATTTACTAAAATAAAGCCTAGAATTTCTATCGGTTACCACTGTCATTGCTTCCTCCGCTGACTCTGAAGGTAAAAGAAGATTTATTTGTTTTTATTTTGAAAGTATTTACGATGTTATGTCGAATGCATATTATTTATGAGACTTTGTAACACAGATATTTGAGAAAGCTGACTTGTATTCGACTTTATGAAACAAGCCAGTTTGAGCATAGTATGCAATTATTTTAAGAAAAGATTTTATGATTTCTTAGTCTTCGAAATTAGCTTAAAATCGGCAGAATAGTAGTACTTAGCTAGACTTTGCATAAACGGTACTTTCAGATATGGCAAGATGACGAGAAGTAGGACAAAAGAATTTAGGGCAAGAACCGATATGATCTTCCATAAGTACCTGTCATATGGGTTTGCACATGGAGCTACTGTATCAGAACACATACTTGGTTATAATATGGCACGTCGTGAAGCCATTGCCAGTGGGTTCAGTATAAATAATGTAGACTCATTGGTCACTTGACATCAGCGTTTCCGAAGAACCGGAGCCCCCAGATCTCCCAGTTGTTTAGGGAGTTGATCTAAAGCGTCATGGCACTACAAGAATTTCAGCTTTTTGCGACGGCGAAATACTGTCCCAAAAGACTACAAAACTGTCACAAAAACTGTTTGCTACAGAAGTGTCACGGTTATTGAGCCGTGGTATTTAATGGGCGTAACAAAATAATTTCTCACAGCAAATAGCCGTCACAAATAGTATTTGCCACAGCATTGCCACGGTTTTTTCTAGTTGTTGAATATAGTATGTTTTAAGTACAACTTATATGCAACAGACAAAAACCGTTATAAATAATATTGTTGCCACAGTTTTATCTCCATCACAGATAAACTAAATTTGCACTGAATATTTGCTACAACCTTATTTCCGTGGCAACAAGAAAGTATTTACCACAGCCATAATTTCATCATATGCCGTTTCAAATGAGCTAAGTATGGTATATTTGTTACGACATTATTATCGTTGTAAAAAGCGCATTTTTTTATTTTTTTATTTTGTAAAAAGCGCATTTGCTATAGCTATAATGGCGTCACAAAATGTAATATTTTATTTTTCATTTTTTTGCCGCATCTATTTTTGTCATTACAAATGATGCATGTTGATTTTCATTTTTCGTCTACATTATCATGCCATCTATAATAATGAACTAGTTTGTAACTCAATTAAAGAAATTCTAGTATTTCAAAAAACAAAGCTCATATGTATTATTAAAGTTTATTTCCAACAAACTTGTAAATAAGTTAAACATCTAATCTTCCAAAAACTAACACTTGTATTCAAAACTAACATTCAAAATTGGTTAAGTATCTAATATTCAAAACACCTAATATTCAAAACTAATATCCAAAACCAACACTTGTTTAAATTCTAACTCATGCTGGAATGAATTTATTTGCCCATTTTAAAAATAGACTAAAAACCAATATGATTCTCCTCATCTTCCTCTCTTTTGATCCCTTTAGTTCACTCTACCAACTTCTCCTTCAAGCATGTGGCACCTATTACAGAAATAACAATACAACTTAATACACTACAAAATTTCTCTATAATAAGATAGCATAATGTAATTAATAGTCACCACATACCTCATGAAGAGGACAAACGTCGATTTTGATCACTAGTAGTTGGATCTATGTGCAAACTTGATGTCTCTAGGACCTAACACATTAAATATATAAGCATCAATAGAGCAAGATAATAGATGATCAAAATAAACAATATACCAAGTTCGCTATTTGTAGGACAATATAATTTGGACTAGAAAAATGATTCCTCAACTGCAATGTTTCATCAAGCAAATGTGAAAAAAGGGGTTACGGCATGAAAAATCTTAAAGCCATGCAAATTTTCAAATTCAACAGACACACCAACACTTACTTGGGGTGCTAGAGATAAATTAGACTTCAAATGATCAATCTCCAAGCGTAAGGTATCTAATATTTCCTCATGAGCCTTGATCCTTTGCTCATATCTTTCTTCAACAATTTTCAATTTTTTCTCATACTGTGCCTCTACTTCATTCTTTATTTTAACTTGTGTTGGTGTTGGACCTAAACCCATTGTCCGTACACGACCATGTCCTTCATGTCCATGATTGATTCAAAAATCCTATCTCTTACTTCTTCTAATTCTTGCTCTTCTGGAGATAGCTTTGCAGTTTCCTCATCAAAATGATCCTATAATACACATATATAAAACCATAGAGTTTCATAACAAACTAAAACTAGTTTTCATAGATCTGACAAAATACATAAAGCATACAATGATTCCACGAGTCTGCTCGTCCTTTGGATTACCGGATGCATCCGTTCGCATTTTGATCCACACACTTACTTTATCAATACGATTTCCTGCAATTATCATCTAGAAAGGCATATTTTAAAACTTACTCATTTATAGATAATCTTTATCTATTTATATATAATACCTCTCGTCGAATATCAGCACAGAAAGTTCTTCCTGTACGATGAGGAGGCCCTGATTGTTGCCTACTTTGCTTGTTCTTTTCTACAATAGCCTATGGATAAGTAAATAACTATGATTATAAAATGAAATCTCCAACAAAGATTACTTTTAAAAAAATTGGAAAAATATTTATAAAATGAATTACTTCAAACTTCACATTGTGTAAATATAATTCTAAGCTAGAAAAATGAATAAGCTGGCATTATCCACTACGTAGCCCTTATCAAAGTCTTCAAGTTGTCTATTTTTCTCTTAAGTTTCTGTGAAATTTTTGACAGAATCTCCCCTGTAGATTGACCTTATCCAAACTAAATAATGCAGCATCCTTATACACATATTTATATTTAAACAATATAGATCTCCGTTCCAATCTCTAAACTTAAAAAATTAAAATCTTGAGAAACCAAGAAACAACATCAAATCTGTAAACTTAACAAATAAACCATGAAATAGAAAGTAGACCCACCAAAAGTCAAGATGACAAACAAAAATGTCTCTAATCATGCAACTCCTAAAAAAATGCTTTATTAGATAACCAATTTAGGAATTCAACACATTTCCAAAAAAATAACAACTTTCATTATAAGCTTGCAAAATTATACCTTTGCTTTCTCATAGCTCCAATATTCAACTAGCACACTCCATTGTGCTTTTTGTACCTCGTTAGGAGCTTCAGCCAATTCATCTATTTCTTTTCCATCAAAGTATTTTCTTTTTACTCTACTCTTCCAATTACGCCATTTTTCAGCAACGGATTTCAAACAAAATTCTTTAGCTGCTACTGGTGCATTTGTTTTGTCCTGTGTTATTTAAAAAATTAGATTATTGAATCATAGAATAAAATAGTCTAGTAAAGCTACCAAAATGATTATTGACTAAATCATACAATAAAAGATTTGATTACAAATTAAAATTTTGTTACCTGAACTTCCTTCCAAATGGATGTCAAAATATCAGCAGGCATATCTGTCCATGTCGTATAAGTTAGAGGCACCCTCATTCCATTTCGTGCTATTTTACCCAATAAAGTAACGAACTGATTTTTCTTATCACCAACTGGTTGGTTCACATCGTTCCACTCAACTTCTAACTTCTGTCCTGGCTCAATTCGAGGACCTATAGCAGGACCTCGACCTCTCTTCTTGCTAGCACTGGCTTCTGAATTAGATTATATAGTCATTAACAAACATATTAAAGCAACTCAATCATTCTCATTTGAAAAAACTATAGAACCATACAAAAAAGGAAAATTATAGATGTAATAATAACCAATGACAACCTTTTTATTACTATTTACAGAACATTACCTGATACGGTATTTTCTATATTTTCACTACTATCCATCAAATCATCTGGAAGTGATTCGGTAGCTTCATTATTTGTCTGATTGACACATGGTTCATGAATTCTATCTTGCATGGTCCATCCTCGGGTCTTTGTTCTAGCCATGTTTCAGCAATCTGCTAGTAAAACTTTAACAAAGATCAATTATGAGCAAAAATATATCAATTAACTACTCAACAAGACATAAAGAACAATAAGATTATTTCTATTGATGTAATATCTATACAATCTTAGGTTTGCAAGCCATTGATTGTCAAGAAAAAAATCAACTAGAACAGTAAAAAAGAGTTTGCACACGTGAAAACATGCTACACATCAAGTTCTCGAAGATAAAACGAAAAATAGAGGTTTAAATTAAAAGCAACACAATGTGTGAATGAAAAGAATATGTGGAGAATCTGCAAATGCTATTCTTCAGCTTCCGGACGTACTTCAAGGTCAACATCTACCTCCTCTATCCCATCTCTGATCCAAACAACATCTTTATCCCGTGTAAAACATGCATTTTGATCAGTGAAAGGTTCAGCTTCATATACATCAAACTTATCTCGCCATGCCATTTGTAATACCACATGCCAACTTGATTCTAATGGATCAGCAACATAGTAGACTTGCATTGTCTGTGAAGCCAAATGAAGGGCTCATTACTTTCTAAATTGTCTTTGTACATACAATAGTTGAAATTTACCAATGTGAACCCATAACCGTCATACTTCAACCTCTTCTGATTGTCTATCCAATCACACTTAAATAATACATGTTGTATCCAGTTACTGTATCGTACTTCCAAGATGTTAGTTAACACTCCATAATATATAACATCACCAGCAATAGGATTTTTATCCTTTACACTAGAATAACTCATCGTTTCAGTTTTTACAACAACACCGCTATTTTGAGTACGTTTAGCACTTTCGTAAAATTTAGTACGAAATTTGAAACCATTGACAATATATGCATTAAATGAATATGTATCTAATTCATGTCCATCAGATAATGCAGTAATTTCATCCGAGAATTCTTCATTTCCGACCCTCTTTTTCTCTTCAACCTACATATTAATTAGTGAGTCAAATAAATGATCTAAGAAAATATTTTGTATTTCATTATAAACTCTGATTCTCATTTGACTTACATATTTCTTAAACCAAACATGAAATGATTCATTATGAATGCGTTGTACTTCACGATCACTAATACGCCTCCTGGATGAGATCTCTGCACGATGTATGCTACAAATAATAGAAGTTTAATTTTATCCAGCTAATTATGCAGCTTATACAATTCATAGAAAGTTTACTTACTTAGCAAAAGGCCTAATAACATCATTGTTCATTAGCACGTAGCGGTGAGCTTGTACCCACGTGACCATGTCAAGCCTGACATGAGTCCCTTTTCCTAAAGCACGACAAGAATCACCTAAACTACCCAGCCTGCCAGCTCGGTTAGATTTAGTCTCGACATCATTTAGATATCTTGTACAAAAAGTCATGCACTCTTCCATTAAATATCCTTTTGCAATAGAGCCTTCTGGAAAAGCTTTATTTTGTACATATTGCTTCAATGTAAACAAATACCTAAAAGAATAGAGATTTAAAATAATTTAAAATTTTAACATTACTTATCATTCACAATTATTAGCAAAATAAAGAATTTTCAATATACCTCTCAATTGGATACATCGATCGAAATGGCACAGCTCCGCCTAGCAATGCCTCCTCAGCCAAATGAATTGGTAAATGCTCCATTATATCAAAAAAGGCTGGAGGAAAAATCTTTTCAAGATGGTAGAGTGTGAGAGCAATTCGATCTTTGGCCTTTTTTAGATCTGCTTCAGAATTTACTTTCGAGTAAAGTTGTCAAAAGAAATTGCTCAACTCAATAAAAGCTTTGACTACTGGCTTCGGTAGAGATCTACGAACGGCTAATGGAAGGAGTTGTTGCATTAAAATGTGACAATCATGACTTTTGAGACCTGAAATTACTTTTTTGTCCATATTAACACGCCTAATATATTGGATGTGTATCCATCTGGAACTTTGATCCCCTTCAACACTTTGCAAAATAAATATTTTTCATTTTTGCTCATATCAAATAATGCAGGAGGCAAGTATAATTTTCCATTAATCTTTGATATAGGGTGCAGTGACTTTCGTATCCCCATTGCCTGTAAATCCAATCTTGCCCTTAAGTTATCTTTTGATTTTCCATCAATGTCTAACAATGTGTGAAGAATGTTATCACAAAAATTTTTCTCAATATGCATAATGTCAAAATTACGTCGAATTAGGTTATCTTTCCAATATGGCAATTCAAAGAAAATACTCCATTTCTTCCAATTACCACAAGATGATTCCCAGTTGTCCCTCTTTCTTTTCTTTTACATCATCCTCTTTGTATTCAATCAGCACTCCATCCAATTTACTCAAAACTTGAGTTCCAGATAATCGACTAGGTGCAATTCCAAATTCTTGTTTTCCATCAAAAGATGCTAAATCTCTCTGAAACTTATGTCTTGGGTGCAAGAACCGACGATGAACCAAATAACATGTTTTACGTTCATTACTCAGCCTATAGTATTTAGTTTTATCTTCACAATATGGGCAAGCCAAAAATCCCTTTGTACTATAACCTGACAAGTTAGCATACGCGGGAAAATCACTAATAGTCCATAACAAAGCAACGCATGGCTTGAACATTTGATGGCATGAAGCATCAAATGTTATTGCACCTTCGTTCCATAATTTCAATAGTTCCTCAATAAGCGGTTACAAGAAGACATCAATTTTATTACCTGGACCACTTGGGCTATCAATGAGCACAGAGAAAATAAAGAAAGGTTGCTTCATGCATAACTATGGTGGCAAATTATATGGTATTAGGACAACCGGCCACGTGCTGTGAGCTATGGACAATGTTCTAAATGGATTGAACCCATCAGCTGCTAACCCGAGTTGAACATTTCTACAGTCACTTGCAAAATATTTATTTACCACATCAAAACTTTTCCAAGCTTCTGAATCTGCTGGATGCCTCAGTATGCCATCTTTACATCTCCCTTCTTCATGCCATCTCATAAGTGAAGCAGTTTTAGATGACATAAACAACTTTTGTAATCTTGACATTATTGGAAAATATTTCACCCGCTTTTAACTAATTCTTTTACTATTAAATCTATCTGCATCACAAATATGCCATTTATCTAACTTCTTGTTGTTCCCCTAAAGAGCATGCAATTATTGGGACAAGCATCATATGTTTCATATTCGAGCTGTTAGGAATTAAGGCAAATTCCCCGATTATGCCCGCAGGACCGTTGTTTAAGGAATTTAATTGAGACAAAAAAAATAAAAGACGAAGACGAATTTAACGGACTGTCAAAACTTTCCACTATATGATTAAAGTCGCTTACAACCATACAGAATTTTCACTTTCCAAAACCAATTCCCCAAGTATTACAAGAAAAATATAACAAGTTTTATCGCATCTACCAATTTCTACAATTTGCCCAACCAGCAAACCACATAAGAAATCTCAAGACGCTAGGCTACTATTTTTCTTCACAAGACTCTTTGACCCGACCCAAGTGACACCGAGAAAATCGTCCCGAGTTTTACCACACCTAACTTTCTACCCTTCGAACAAACCACAAAGAGTTACAAGAAAACTCTCAAGGTGCTAGACTCACTAATTTTTCCCTCAACTCACTTGTACCACTTGTGTATTAAAGAAGAAGAAAACATCTCTATTTGTAGGCTTCGTTTCCTTGGAAGACAAGACAATCCTTCTATAATTTGGATTCATTTTCCTCCTAAGATTCTTCTTCTTTCCGCTTCCTTTTCCTTTTCAACTTTGGATTATTTTTGACAATAAATCCAACAATCTCCACCTTGTTAAAATAAGCCAAAATCTTCATCTTCTCCAGTCTTGTACACAATACTTGAGAAATTACCAGGCATGCCTTTGACACACTTTGACAGTCTCATACTCCACCACATGAGTATATATAACTACTTAGAATTAACAACTTCAAGCATTTCGTCGGCTCAATGTCGAAATAAACTTGCTGAAATTTGTGGTGCAACTCTCTTGTTGGCTTTCCTAAGAGTTTATCAGCCATCGACATTACTACAACCACACACCCTGCATCACTATCAACCAATGTCCGTGTGTAAATATAACCGCTAGAAGTAACAAACATCCTTTGCCATGACACCTAGCGACACGCCATGAGGATGTACCCACTTACTTCATAGCACATCTCCACCGCCCTCACACCAAGAGAGTCGGATTGCCCAAATCCGAACAGTAGCCGAACCTGCTCCAGCTGGACAATGTTTTCTCACGTGATCAGCTAGTCTACAACGCCAACAAGTTGCAACAACCACCAGTCCCCAGACGATCTCATTGAGAATTTTTGTATCTGCACCAACTCGCAAAGAACTAAATAATTTTTCCAGGTGCAACAAATTTGAAGAACCCCTTGCCGGATACACCTCTACAAATTGACACCATAGTTCCATCACAGCAAATATTCTATGAATATTTACAAGAACATTCCTGGCTAGATGGAGGCACATCCTGATTCCAGTCTTCAAATATAAATCTTTTCAATCACTATTGCTCATACTGGTTCCAACAACTTTGTTAGAACAAGGAGAACGTTTTCCTTTGAAAGCTTTAAATTGCCCAATCAAAATCAAGAAATTCCAAACTTGTTCCAACCACAAGTCAAACTTAATTCTCACAACTTCGTACGCCATTTTTCCTATGCTCCACCTCGAACAAAACCTGACACTTTGATACCACTGTTGGAAATTAAGGCAAATTCCCCGATTACGCCCACAGGACCGTTGTTCAAGGAATTTAATTGAGAAAAGAAAAATAAAAGACGAAGACAAATTTAACGGACTGTCAAAGCTTTCCACTATATGATTAAAGTCGCTTACAACCATACAAAATTTTTACTCGCCAAAACTAATTCCTCAAGTATTACAAGAAAAATATAACAAGCTTTATCGCATCTACCAATTTCTACCCTTTGCCCAACCAGCAAATAACACAAGAAATCCCAAGACGTTAGGCTACTATTTTTCTTCACAAGACTCTCTGACCCGACCCAAGTGACACCAAGAAAATCGTCCCGAGTTTTACCACACATAATTTTCTACCCTTCTAATAAACCACAAAGAGTTACAAGAAAACTCTCAAGGTGCTAAACTCACCAATTTTTCCCTCAACTCACTTGTACCACTTGTGTATTAAAGAAGAAGAAAACACCTCTATTTGTAGGCTTCGTTTCCTTGGAAGACAAGACAATCTTTCTATAATTTGGATTCCTTTTCCTCCTAGGATTCTTCTTCTTTCCGTTTCCTTTTCCTTTTCAACTTTATATTATTTTTGACAATAAATCCAACACGAACCCCAAATTATTAATTATTTTTTGAGCTTCATAGTACGACGGTGGTATCTTAGCAAAATGTGGAGATGCCTCTCTCTACAACTCTAGCAGCATGGTAAATGACTTGTTCGTCCAGCCAGACAAGACTTTTAGGTGTAAGAGACGAACAATGAATGACAATTTAGTGAATTTTTGACAACGTGGATACAATTCTCCTTCAGCATCTTCTAATAGTTTCATAAACTCTTTTGTTCGCTCATCAAGCCCATTCTCTTGCTCGGTGTTCTCAAAAACGTTACTACTATAAGGCATTCCAAATGCTTCTGCAGCATAGCAACCATATTTTCCACCTCGGATTGCATCGTCATTTCAACCGGTGGTTGTGGTTGACTTAAAACATAATTTTCACCGTGATAGACCCAATTGGTGTACCTCCTTGTGAACCCCCGCATTAGAAGGTGTGAATAAACCTCATGCCGTGTTTCAAACTATCAATCATCACAATCCCTACAAGGACAATATATTGTTGAGGTCTCGTTTTTCCCTAGGAACACGAAATTTAGAAACTCTTCTACTTTGTCTTTATAATAAGTTGAAAGTCTATCCTTTGAATTGATCCAAGTTCTGTCCATTGCTACAAGTAAATTCAAATAACATAAAGTATATAATTAGCAACGAGTGATTAATTTTGACTAGATCCAATTTTTGTCCACAGAGCTAAAAGGCACATTTGAAATACATAGAGTATTTAGTTAGTAATGATGGATCAACTTTAGTGACAGAAAGGAGGGATAATTCTCTACATATCATGATGAAGTCTAGTAGAAACAAAGTTAACCATTTTCAAATTATAGAGCTAAGTATCTTTTTAATATGACAGGATTCTAATAAGTAAAAATTTACTGATTGATTACATATTTTCTAATGTCTAAACTCATATATGATAAAGCAGCATATTCACACCGGCCCATACACTTAGCAAATATGTGAGGCTAAGTACCCTTTATGAACCCCTAATTTTAGATTAATAGCATAAGAGTTAACTTTAAGGTAACAACATAAATTGCCATGATATTTTCTATAAATTAAAGAATTTTCCACGATATTAAGTATTAAATAAACATATTAGTTAAACCTAAGTGATAAATTTCAGGTGAACAGTCTTCGTCATCATAGTTACTGTTGGTCATTTTGATAATAACTCCTGTTTTGCATCTAAGGCTTAAGAGCATAAGACCAATAACTTACACAATCTTAAGTTCCCTAGCATATTTTTCATATCAAGTATTTATACATTCTGCTTTTGAATTTTACACTCTTTTGAAGATTAAATTTCATTTTTATCTTCAGACGATCAAGGGGGAAAACATTTGTTGAGTATATCACATTAAATAGTATATAAGAGAGAAAAACAATCCAGATTTTTTAAATCTAATTTTCTGTTTAATATAGTAACTTCTTTTAAGTACAATTTGGAGATCGTAGAAGTAGAGATTGTGAGTCAACCTGATTAAAATAATCTAACTCAAACCTGATTAAAATAACATGATGAGTGAGTGTTAGCCCTTAATCTTTATGTTTGTTATGAGACAGGATATGAATATGTAGCCATGTAGGTGTATTCGACATCAATTTATCACTTTCAAAGCCCTTCCAAAATTCCCAGTAAATGAGTTTTATAGAAAGCTTTGAATATTTGCATTCTTTGGATGGTTTCTTTCTTTCTTTGTTTTGTGGGTCAGTTAAGGTAATTGTCATATGACAATACTACAAATCTACCTCATTTTGTGTCCACCCTACATCTACCTTATTGCTTATATATAGTGATAATTTTACGATAATTTGCTTCTAATTTATAATAATGGCATTGTATAAACAATTCAATTGGGATGGATATGAGATGGACATGAGATGTGGTAGGTGTTTAGTATTATCCATTGTCATAAGATAATGTATATATATTTTTAAATGAAGTTAATTAGATCAAAATAACATTTAAGTTCAATCTTTTAAAAAATCAAAGCTTGTCACTAATTTCTAAAAGTGTCATGCGTGAATTACGGATAGATTAAACATGTTATTTCTTGGCTAACCATATTAGCCAAATTGGCTTATACGCTCAAAAAATAGCCCAACACTTGAAAGATGGCCTCAACCTACTTATTTTTTATTTTTTATTTTTTATTATTGAGCTCTTTTGACTAACACAATTGCAATACTATCTCTGACTTATTTTGCCTAATTTTGAAAATTAAATTTCTCTTTATGATCTATTCATACAAAACCCAAATTCTTTAGGATCAAATGGTTGGTTTAGTGGTTGAAACTTAAAAGTTGAATCCCTTAGCTCTCCGGTTAGAATCCCATATACCCCTCCCCTCCACTCCCTTTGTATTCACCCCCACCAACCCCCCACCCCAAAAAAAAAAAATCCAAATTCATTCATTTATGTAATTTTACACTTGCCAAAAGTTTAAGAAAGACATGCACTTATTTTTTTATTTTTATTATTTTGGTTTTTAAGCCTCACCGGTAATAACCACAAAATATATCTAATCACACGCGCTTTTTAATATCTCGCTTGACTTATA